>JAUCNO010001019.1:0-12807 GCA_032353835.1 Enteromius viviparus
ACTGTGAGATCGGTGGTCGAATCAGGCTCGGCATATCGATGCATCGAATCTTCGACTATTCGGGGACAGCCCTAATATATATATATATATATATATAATATATAACAATATAAAAGTATATTGATGAATTCTGCATCATGTCTGATTCATTCCAGTAACATATATTGCAGTTATAAACTATATTTATAGCAGTTCTAAACAGAGATGTGTGTTTGATTTACACAAGAACACACTGTAATGCTGCATGTTGTTAGTGTTTTTTAGTTCATGGTTTTGTGGGTGACAAAGTGTGTGTGTCATCTGTCAGCCTTTGCTAGTGTTCTGGACCTGAATAAAGTGTTTTTGGTAGTTGTGGTGCATGTTGAATGTGAAATGAACTGCTTTGCCGAGCTGAAACTTGCTTAAGAGACTTGTGTGAAGAGTTTTGCAAAAGTGAACTAAGTATTGAGAAAGGGAAAAAACTTTAAAATGTTGTTTTTCAGGTTTCTCTTTAATTACAATTACAGTATATTATTCAATCTTTTTATTTTGTTACTTTTTGCAGTGCTTTGGCTAAAAAGACAATTTAGTCATGCCAACAAACCACTCTAAACTCAAATTAAATTTGATGGCAAGACCGCACCAGAGAGAGAGAGAGAGAGAGAGACAGTCACACAGAGTGTGAAAAAAAGCAGTTCATCAAACTAGGAATCTCAAACTCCAGAAACACGTCTCTGAAACACGTCTTCAGTTTTCACAGGAATGAAATGATTACTATTCTACACGTGTGTGTGTGTGTGTGGCTCCTGTACAATGTCTCACCGTCGGCTCATAATTACAGCCATTAAATGGTCCTTTGGCTCGGCGGTCCCTCACAGCGCAGAGCAGCATTCAGATGAAATCCAATCATCACCCAACAAACTATTTCCTTTTAATTACCCATAAAACACAGACAAACAATGGCACAGAAACGATGGCACCGCATATGACACTCTGTAACCATAATTCTATTCTCCTGCTTCTGCAGATCCACGTATATATATCAACACTAAACACAAATGACTCTTTATCTTCACAAACACAGACAAAACCAGTCCCTCGAGTCAAAACAGACCCACAAACCACTGACTCATTATTACTATTGCCATATTTACTCCTCATTTTCACATTTACATTTAGCTTATATCCTTTGCATTTATTCATTTAGCTGAAGCTTTAATCCAAAGAGGGGAATAAAACAAGTGCTTCATAAGAGGCAAATAAACACAAGGAACAGTCATAATACAAAGTTTCAGACATTATTTAGAATAACAAAAAGCAACTTTTGATAGCACTAAATAAATCTATTATAATAAAAAGTCAAAAATTATAATTACATTCTAGTTTTTAATTTTATTTTAATTTCATATTTTATTTTTATTTTGAGTATTTAATTTAATTTAATTTTCCAAATTAATATTTTCTGTTTGCAATATTTTAATTAAAAATATAGTACTGTATAACACATTGCATTCATTTAAATGTTTTATTTTATTTCATTCAAAATATTTAAATTAATTTAAAGTGGTGTATTTTGTTTTCCAACAGTAAACAGTTTAAATGTTCCTTTTTTGATATTTTAATTTATTCATAAATTAATCATCAAACCAATGGTTTCAATTAATATAAAGCAAAGTTAATCAACTAACTCATGACATTTATTTTAATAATTTTTTGTTTTCATTTTTTTATTTATTATTTATTTTTATGAATATATAATTGCTCATTTCTATATTTATTTTAAGATATCTTCAATTCAGTTTTATTTTATTTATAATATCTTAATTTATCATACTAATAATCAAATCAAATGAAACTAATCCTTTTAATTTGTACTCATTTGTGTTTTATATTATTAGCTATTACTGAAAATATTTTAATTGAATAATTGCTCATTAAAGTTTACTGTGTATCACTTTTTATTTTATTTTAAATATCGTATTTAACCTTTTGCATTATACTTTATTAAAAAAAAAAAAAAAAGATTTATTTAAAATAAAAAATAATCTGATCTACTTTATCAGTCAACGACCAAAGTTATTATACTTTTTTATTATTATTATTTATTTATTTTTTATTGCCTGTCTACTGTAACTGTATCTGTCACTTTAAAAGAGCTTCTGGTATTTAATACTGTAAATTTTGATTACATTTTGATTCCTACAGTTTTTAGACTTAAAGTTTTTGCTCTTATTTTGCTGACAGATGTGAACGAGAGAGAGGCTTTAAGCGACGTTAAAACACTTTCTACTTTTATTTTACAGTCAGCACAAAGCAGAGCGGTTCCTCGAGCACCGGTTCGACTCGGGAAGAGAAGAAGCGAGGTTTGCGAGAACAAGCATTTGATGAGAATGTGGTTTTGGTCCTGCAGAGATGCTCCACGAGCAGAAGCACCAGGAGGGACATGAAGAGAAAGAGCTAAAAACAGCAAAGAGCCAGAACAAAGAGCAGAATAAAAGTCATTTCTGTCTCTGCTCCTGCGGCGCGCCTGATGAAAGCCGATTGGTGGGAGAACCGCACATCACCATGGTGATTTTAATAATGGTGATTATGAAGGGGTCATTGTGAGAATATTATGGGATTTGATGCATTATTACACACAGATACGAGAAGGACGAAAAGACTTGACACTCTCTTATATTAATGACATCCAATCAGACAGTTTCCTGGAATTTTTTTTATATTAAACACGTTCCACCACCTTTAAGACTCACCGGGGAAATTATAAACTGGTTTGGGGCTAAAGTTCATTTCACAAAATGTGTTCTTCCAGTCATAAGTTTGGGGTCAGTCATACTTTACGTGTCTTTGAAAGAAGTCTCTTCTGCTCACCAAGAACACATTTATCTAATCAAAATTACAGTAAAAATGTAAAATGTTTACTTTTTACAGTCTATGCTGATGTGCTGCCCAAGAGAAGTTTGATTATTGTTATACATTTTATTTTTCAGGATTTACTCAAAAATTAAACAAAACATTGCCTGCACACCTAGCTGGAATAAACATTTTAATTTAATTTTAGCATTTTTCCAAGTAACAAAACTTTGAATGGCTTTAAATTTGCTTAATTTTAGTTTTAGTTAACTACAGTATTCCTGAATTAAAGTACTAATTTATCAATATATATATATATATATATATATATATATTTTTTTTTTAAGTACTAAAGGAAATGTTTAAGTACAAAAGGAATTGTCGGCCAATTAAGTTAAATTCTCAACAATAGTTTAGATAAAGTCAGCAAAAAAGAAAAAAGAAAAAAAGAAGAAAAGGCAAAGTGAAATGCAGAGACAGAGGTTAACAGACAAAAAAAACTGTTCAAGCAAATTCAATTATTCTCACACAAACAGAGAAAATATAGCAGCAATGAACACATTGTGAATGAACTGGCAGCACACACACACACTCTCTAGAGAGCAGCAGTCAAGTGCTGGATGTGACAGGGTTAGTGTGTGTCTAGCTGTCAGGTTTCTCTAACGGGAGTTTCTGTGTGTGTGTGTGTGTGTGTGTGTCTGATTTGTGTGCGTGTGTGTGTGTGTGTGTGTGTGTGTAAACAAGTGAGGCCGTTGTGGGTCGATTCTAATCAGCCACAGCACAGATGAGTGTTCACCCAACAGTGACACCTCAAATAAAGCCACACACACAGACATACACACACAAGTTTATACTGTGAAATCCTGAAAGTGTGTCAAAAAGTGTTGCAGTACTTTTTGTCTTAATTTACACTACTAGATATAATATTTCATCATTTTAAACTCATTTTGGGAGTCATCTTGCTTCAAAAAATGTGTTTGTGAATCTTTCTTTACAATAAATTCTCATGGTTTGGGGTCACTGTGTGCCACATTTGTGTGAATAAATATTATAGAATAATATTAAAGTTCTAATGTAAAATGAAAGTATAACTTTATATATATATATAAATAGTTGTAATATTCATTTACTATCTTAAAGTAAAATATTTTCAGAAAGTAATCAGAAAGTATTGGCCAAGTTGTGAAGTATTGCAAACAAGCAGAACAAAAAAATAAATAATAATCATAAACACAAAAAGAAAAATTACAATTACTATTTTTTTTTATTAACTAATAATATTAACATTTCTTATAATACTTATAATTCACAAAAGCGTGGCCAAATTGTGAAGCTAACAAACTAAATCTCATTAATCTTATTATAAATCACAATCATGCTCTTTAAAACCTCTTACCGTTTAGACGTGGTTTTAATGATGTCCGACACAGTTTGCATGTAATCAGTGGCCAAAACTACGATCTCCTCTTCCTCAGAGAAATTGTCATTGAAGATTCGGTCCAGCAAACGCTTCCAGTGGAACTACAGAGAAAGAGATCACAATGTTTATGCTTCTCTCGAGTGGCTCTTTCAATGAAATACAGAAGCCAGTAAACCTCAAGCGTCTGCCGACTGCCCTTTGCTTATTGATTTATGCTTCATTTAGGGACCATGTTCTGCGTTTTAAACAGAGGATCTGCCAAAAATGGATTGGCCTGTGGATCCAGCAGCTCTAGATATTTGCCGGTTTGTGTTCTAATTTTACCGTCAGGCGGAAGGTCATCTGGGGGAAATCACCATGAATCGGACAAGGCCATTATTCTTATGAAGCCGAAGAACTTCAGGACTCTTGGCACATATAAACCTGCTCTTTATCTTGCTCTCTGACAACAGGTTCAATGCCATTGTTTACCTAATATTTTAAGCATCAATGACACATTTTGGGATAAATCTTGTGTTTTAATCTGATTTATTCCTCACACACAGCTCTGCTCAACTGACTTCAATCATATAAGCAAGACATAATAAATGAATATGGTTTAAGAATTTGGTTTGATTTATAACATTACAAATTGCAAACATGTTTTGCATTACGAATAATTTTTGTTTAAAATAAGTCTTTTTAGAATTCAATATGCACTACTTTGCATACATTTCCAGAAAATAAATCTAAACAATGGATAAAGTTAGGTTCAGCATTTTCAACATGTTTTTAGTGTAAACGATATATAAACAAATCCCTCAGTAAAAACAGTCATAACATAAATAGGAATAAATGTCTAAGTTTTGGTGTTTGTATGTTTTGCGGAAGTGGATCTATATAAATGATATATGAATAAACCCTCTCTATAAAAACGTTCAGAATACAGTTAGGGATAATACTCTAAGTTTTGGTGTTTGTAGGTGCTGCTTAAATGGACAAAAAACTTTACATGTTTAAACATGCATAAAAATATGTTTTTTCACCATGTTTTTAGGAATAAAATGTTCTAGAATTTTGTGTGAATGATATATGAACAATCCCTTCAGTGAAAACCTTCAGAATATAGAGAGAAATAAATCTCTAAGTTCTGGTGTTTGTAAGTGCTGTGGAAGTGAAGAAAAATCTCTTTAAATATACATATTGCAAATAGATAGTGCTCCTAAAGAAGTACTGTTTTGGATGTTTTCTTTTCAGTAGACTGAACCACTTAAGTTTGTCTGCCTTGGCACAATAGTCATTCTGGTAATAATCTATAACTACATCATTCTAGGGACAAATACCATCTTTCTCCATTGAAGGCCATTCCAAAGGAAGTCATGTAACATATTTTCCGGAAAGTAAGTCACACCTGACTAAAAGTTGTACCAGGTCAAAACTATTAAGTCACAAACTGTAAGTCACATTTTATTTTCATGTTTAGAAATAATGCAGCATTTTTGTAAGAATTAAGAATTTATGCAATTACATAAACATGTATTTTTGATATAAGCAAGTGTGTGCATCTGTACTCACACTTGGGGCCATTTTCTGTAGTTGTTTCAGTGTTATTCTGTTGTACATGCTGTTAATGTCTTTTCTTTGGTCGTCGTATTCAGACACAGTGATCTTTATAAAAATAAGAAATAATATTAATTAACATATATTAAAACACAAACATGCTTGTTCACACAAAACTGTCTGAATTCGTGCACACATTTACCACACAGATTTCTAGAAGCACAAATACTGGAGTTCAGAAGTATGAATCATTATAGTGATTCTGATCACTTGTGTGCATAATTTAAATAACAGCACAAATACTCAGTTTAAAAGTTTGACTATGAAAGATTATCTGTACTGCCTTTACATTGTGACTGTGTCTCAGATGCAATCATCAGGAACTGTCTGTAAAGGTGTGAACCAAATAGTCCACACATTTAGAATAACAAAATAACAGTCCAGGCAGGGTCTCCTGCAGGAGGTTCTGATAGTATTTATTGTTTCTAGCTCTTTGACGTTCTCACAGACTGAACTCTGTAAGAAGCTATGGAAGACCTTCAGGGAAGCTAGGGAAAAACTAGAACCCTTATAAGGTTTAAGATTGTTTGAAAGATATATGCTAAGGGTAGTCCTGCTGAAGAATTACACTGCTACCTTCAATAAATTCTTCTCCCCACAAGAACTTTGGTCAAGCTTACTTATTTTACATATTAGAGAATTCTAATTTATTGGTGAGCTACCCAAATAACAACTCGGCGTGCATCAGACAGGAGAGACTGAGAAAAGAGACCTTACAAACTCCAACAAGAAGTAAACAAAAGAATTTTGGAGATAATTAGTGTAGCTGTGGTTTAAGTTTTTTAAGCTTAGACCTTTCTCTTGAGATAGATAGTATTGGGACTGATGTTGCGGCAAGAATTGAGAATTCTTGACTGGGTGCTAAATCTGAAGCCACTATTTAAGATTTAAATAACGTTCTAACTTGGTTAAATGAAGATGGACATAAAGTCATGAAATTACAAGTTGTTTGCCTTTTGTTGAACGATACAGAACGATCTAATGTAAATCGTGACCACTGATCAGATGTTGTTCAATCCGAATGTATAGTTGGACAAAAGGCTGGGACTGAGGAAGTGTCACAATGACATGTGTCAGCATTACAGCATTAAGCACTCAAAGAGTGGACTATAGGCATTGCCGGACATCAAAAGGGCTTATGGAAAGACTAAGCACTAACGGGCAAACACCAAGAAAGATGGATTGTCTGTGATTTTGGACAAACAAATTCTGCAGCATTGGCAGAAGTGTGAGAGTGACAGATTAAAATGTGAGATCAAAGAAGAGAAAGCCTCTTGACAAAGACACTGGACTACACTTGAAAACATCATTTGTAAGTGGGTTAAATCCAGAAATTTCTTAAACCCTTAAAATCAAGTATGATAACTGGGACAGCATTGGAACAGTGTTCATGAAGATTGTTGAATGTTCAGCAAAGATTGAATGTTCAGCAAAGATCACAGGAGGTCAAACTCTGAGCTTTACAATCAAAAAACTTTGGAATGCAAAGAAAACACAAACACATCACTACATGATGATAACCAATGCATTAAGGAGAACCACAAAGAAAATGGAATATTCCCTTTTGAACATGTCACAGGCCTTGTCCAAACTGATAAAAGACTCGGTCAGGCAGTACACAATGCTAAGAATCAAGTTTTGGAGTCTCTGAAGGAGGCTGTTAGTGCTCAACAAATGGGTAAAGATTTAAAACACTAATTTGTCACAACAAGAATCCAGGTGGGAAAGACCACTTGAGGATCTTTTAGCAACTGATGCAACAGTTAAAGTGCATAACAATTACATAAAAAGTGTCCTTAGAGTTCTCTTTGTGGCATGTGTTTACCCTTTCAGTCGAATCACTTCGACGTTACATATGGGAACTCGCCAGAGAGACCAATTGCCTTTGAGCTTTATACAAAATGCCAATTAATATTAGCGTGCACTTGATTGCGATCGAGGAAGAGTCCTGATTTTAAAAGTTCCTGCTTTCCTGCTCTCTCGTCTGACGGCATTTTATCTGGGTGGCTGTCAGCGAATCCTGCGGGCTGGAAGCCTTTTTAAAGGATAGATGTGCCAGTCATCTTGCGAATCCAGTGACCAAAAAAGACCTCTGAGTTGCACAGAGTTGCCGTGTTAGGTCTTCCCTGGGCAACCGGGAGAAAGAGCAAATTTTCCCAAAGTTGCAGCTTTTGTGGATGGTCAATGCGTTTACTGCAATCGTATGACCATGGCTACGTTGAGGTCACGCCTCTTGTCTGCAAGACTGCTCCCCTTGCGTCCTCCCCGTCTGCGCCTGGGGGACCTCCACACCGGTCTCCCAATAACATTGCTGAGTGCGTACTTCAGAGCGCCCCGAGAGGATGAAACGTCTTCGGCAGCATCAGAGGGTGAGTCAGATGGTGAGGCAACGCCACCTGTTGTGACCGCTGCTGCTCAGGGACCGGACTTTACCACCCAGAGGGGCGGGAAGAGTTCTTGACACAGGCAGCCCGATGACATGACCGATGACAGGAGTCGATGACATCTCCGTCCCCACTCCTGGAAGAGGGCCAGGAGCTTCTGTGCATACAGAGAGAGCAAGTCTTAACAAAAATATCATCACTCCGGTCTCAGTGTCTGGAGGTTCCCATCTGTCCCAAATGTTTTTTTTTGTCTTCTCAGATGCTGACCCAGGACACTGTCTTCGCCAGCACGGGATCCAGGGAGGCAATTGAGCTCTCTGGCGAGTTATCCCTCCTGGATCAGATATGAGCTTTGAACTGGCCCCTTCCTGAAATGAAGTTCAAAACTGCTCTCTCTGAAGTGAATGAAAAAAAAAAAAAAAAAGGCATGCTTCCGGAGCCAGGTTGGGTTCGCAGCCACGACCTGAAGGACGCGTACTGCTATGTCTACGTCAAACCCCTTTCGATTAGCTGGTTGCATTGAGGGTTGAGTTCATCAGAACATTACCCTTGGCTTTCCCTCTCAGTGGATGCTTTCTCCCTGCTGAAGCGGCAGAGGGGCATCCGCATACATTAACTCTCTCCGCGACTGGCTAATAAATAGCTCACTCGCGGGTCTGTCGTGCATGCTCAGAAAAAGCCTTGCCTTAGGACTGTAAAAACAAAGAAGCACTTAATGAGAGTGTTGTTTTTTGGTCCTATGTCGCCTCTCTAGCAGATATATGTAGGGCTGCGGGCTGGGCGTCACCATCACAATCACCAGGTCTTATGACCTCCGCGTAGAGGCTGTGTCTTCTCATGTCCTTAAATAGGACAGCAGGTGAACGAGAGGACCAGCTTGTGCCGGCTTGCTGCGCCACTCCCACGGGATCCGTGCGCTATTTTTCTCAGTTCCCTTGACTGCGTGAAGCTGAGTCCTCCCTTCCCCGCAGTTCGGACCTAGACAGAGTAGTTTCAGCTGTGCTTCCTCTGGGTCTCCTCGCCCAGTAGGTGTCGCAAAGAATTTTTCACAGTCAGCCACAAAAGAGGCTCAATTGTTCCCTTCAATTATATCCATAATCTTATCGATATATTGCATTTCTTTTATTCCACATGCTAGAACGATGTGTTAAGCTTACGTGCAGATCCTCTGCTGACGAACTTGAAAAGTATCTCGCCATTCGGCAGGGGGTCTCTGCGTAACGCGCAGTTAAAGTCATGGCCTGTTCCATGGGTGATCCCATATCGTCGAAGTGATTCAACTGAAAGGGTAACGTCTAGGTTAGGAACGTAACCAGCGTTCCCTGAAGAAGGGAACGGAGACGTTACACTTTCTTGCCACGACACTAAGGTCACGCTGACACCGGCTCGGCTCTTCAGCGAACCCCTGCATGTGCACTCCACTCATGCCCTCATATACTCACGCGGTGATGAGGTACACCTGAGCGCAATCAAGGGAACACCAATATTCATTGGCTTTTTGTATAAAGCTCAAAGACAATTGGTCTCTCTGGCGAGTTCCCATTTGTAACGTCTCCGTTCCCTCCTACAGGGAACGTGGGTTACATTTGTAACCTAGACGTTATTTGTTCCAGAAACACTTTTTCAATAAAAACATTAAAAAAATTCTCCAGTAACCAACAAATGAATAAAAAGACTAAATCAAAAAAACAATTCACTGGAAAACTGAACATCACTAAAGCACAGACAGACAGACACACACACAATATGTACATTTGCAAGTCTTGTCTCCAGATCCAGAATCTCTCTGGATTTCAGCGTGGCATTGTGAGCTCCCAGCATGCTCAGCAACCTTTCCATCAGTGCTTTATAGGACGCCAGAATCTGAAATCATTGAGAAAAACAAACAAAAACATTGTGTCATGATTATAAAAGATAAACATGTGACATGAAACCGATTTCATGCTAAATTTTATTTAGTAAATAATCAAACATAAAAGCAAAAGAAGATATTATAAATCATGTTTTAATTTTTTCATAGTTGAATTTCGGAAGTTTACCGTCTTAGGTGCATTACAATAAAAAAATCTAGATATACTGTATGAATTTGCTTAAAGATACTTATTCCTAAAGTACCTATTTTATATATTATTTTTTATAGGCAGAATGGGCAAATATATATGTTGTTTTAATTGATTATGTTGTAATAATTTATTATGACTTATGATTTATTATGATTTTTTCCCTACTTATTTTAATGACAAAAAAATGTATATATCACTTTCTTTTATTACCTAAAGCGTTAAATACACAAAAAAAGTAAATATGTATAATTTTTATTTTTTGTTTGTTTGCTTATGTATATAATTTGTGACTTATTACTTATAAGTTATAAAAATATGTTTTATGAGATTAATCTGTGTTTTTATTGATCTCAGATTTGTAGCTGTGTTGAAGCAGAGACCTGATGTCATTGAAGCGTGAGAGGGACACTGCTGTGACTTCATTATTAAGAGATGCCAGCTCATCTGTGACATCATCAGCAGCTGTGACACGATCAATTAGATGTGTGAGCTCACAGCGAGAGACGGCCGGAGCGACAGATGGCAGTCAGACGGACAGACGGACAGATGGAGAGAACAAAAGAGCATATGGAGAGATGAAGAGAGGCATTTCACCTTCACACTGTCTTCATCCTGCTCCAGATACAGAGTCCTCTCCGGCAGAGTCAAACCCTCCTGATCAATCTACAATCACACAAACACCAGCTGAAGTTACTCTGAAACAGAAACTACTCTTACGAACGCTCACATGCACACTCTCTCACCCGTATGGCGTTGCGTGAGGAGTTTTTGTCATCCACGCTGACCGTGAGAGAGAAGAACACAGAAGTGCTGTAAACTGCCTGTGTCTTATACAGCATCTCATTAAAATCTGGTCTCGCGGGAGCGGAGCCACTGTCCCACCCTGCCCCTCCTGGAGGAGCTCCGGACAGGTCCCACCCACCGCAGCTGTCAATCACTTCATTCATAGGCCTCGCCCCCAGACGATCAATTTCCTTCATGTTTATGCATGAGCGATAAAACTCTTTAACCTGTGGGAGGAAATAAGTAATTAGAATTACGATAACCATTTTAAACATTTAATTTATTTGCAACTAAAGAAATATTTTTCTTATCTTTAAAATTTTTAAAAAATAAAAATTCCTACTGAAATTAGGATAGATATACTGTATATATGTTTGTGTGTATGTATATATATATATATATACTGTATATATATATATATATATGTATATACACACACACACACAAACACACAGATTTTTTTACACTTGAATAATAATAAAGTATAAAGTATAATTTATTTCTAATTAAATATCTTTCCTTGGTGAAATCTCTAAATACAAAGTATTAAAATAAATAAATAATTGTTTTGACATCAGTCATGTATATATTCACAAGAGTACATGAGAAGTCATATATATATATATATAAATGCAAAACTGAATGAAAAAGATAGTGTTTTTGTTCCAGAAATACTTTAATAAATATAAAAATAAATAAATTAGATATTCATATTTGAATATGTCTAAAATGAGAGAAATTTAATTCTAAATTTTAAATACAATCACATGATTCAAAATAAAATATGTAAACCAATTTCATTTCAAGTTTTTGTTTTAATTAAATTGATTTATTTTGTTAAGATATCCTTTTTATTATACTCTTGGTGATATTAAAACAGCATAATGACAAAATTATTTTATGTCAAATATAAAAACTAGATTAGTAGAATTACTGAATAAAACATTTAAGAAATTTTATGAAAAAATAAATTTGACCTGAGCATGTTTTACTTGAGTGTTTTTATTTAATTGCTAATGCACTATTTTTCACACCACAGACCAAACAAAATGAAGCAATGGAATTATATCATCATCAAGATTAATTTGTTCTGAAACAGTTTAACTTTTGAGTATTTTATTACCACCTTCTAAACTAAAGCAAATAAATTCCGATAATGAGAGAAATGTTGAAAGTGTCTTTTGATTCAACCATATATAACTGATTTGATTTGAATATATATTAAACAATTTTGACAAATAAATACATACTGCACCTAAATTAAAAAAAAAAAAAACATGCATGTAAAGCAAGCATGTGTGTACCTTTCTCTCAGCACTGTTCTTCTCTCTTCTCTGGATTGGGGCCTGTAGGAGGCGCTGCAGCTTCTCCTGGTTCTGTTCTCCGATGGCGGTGATGATCCCATAGCTCAGTTTATCCTCTGGTATCCCGTGTCTCCGGAGCCACCCGCCGCAAGCGAAGCTGTAGAAGTCATGACAGGGCTGGACACTTGGGTCAACGTTGCCCTGGACGAATCGTGCAGCCCGGAGTAGCGAGCGGCGCTTTACGCAATCCTGACGACACTGAGAGTCCTGCGCCTCCAGAGAAAGAAACTTCAGTGCCAGCATGCATCCGAGAATCACGCACATCCCCGCCGCGAACACTAGAGCGGAGAGCAGGCAGATTTCACGCCGGCTCCAGCGGGCTGGAGCCCCCCCCCCCCTCCCCCCCGTGGGGGCCACCCCCC
>JAUCNO010001020.1:6579-17634 GCA_032353835.1 Enteromius viviparus
ATATACCAAAGTTATTATACATAGGTTAAAAAAGCAATATAAAGTTTGGCTAACTGCAAACAATAGCCTACACATAATACTTTTCATTTAACTGCAGTCGACATTTAGATGAACTGAATAAATGTCTCTACATTTTAGTGTATTGTTGTAAAGCATATTATTTATGCAAAAAAAACAACAACAACATGTTTTTTAAAGCATTCCAAAATGTACTTTTTCATTATATAATAACTAATTGACATGATATTAATAATAAAAAAATATTAAAAAATAAATCTAATTCAAGATATAGCCTAGATATAAATATAGCCTGTTCACTTACAAACAAATCTTAAACACACAAATATAGTTTACCAAACTCATTTCGGGAGGAGGGCGCGAAGGCAGGGTTATATATGATTTCTGCCTCCCTAATTTCCTAATTATTTTATCAGATTCTTAGCTTCGCCTTATATATAACCAAAGTTCCCTTTCTTCCTCATCCTCGATGGCAGTATTCCTCCTCCTCCCCTACTCCTTCTTTCTATTGGGGGGGAGCTGTCCGCCTCTTTCCTCTCCCGAGCCCTTTACCCTGTAGGGCTTGGCAGCCCTTCTAACCCTAAGTTTCATCCCTTAGCAGTATGTCAAACAAGCTTCGCTTATTTATATATGCCGACAAGCTCGAACTCGTGAAATAAATTTATTAAATATGTATTTTCTTACTGAAGGTTAAGACATGTAACAATAATGTTATAATATAATGTTTTGGTACCTCAGCTGGAGAATGTATTATAATGCACATGAAATAACTTCCCAGCTTAATTTAGACTAAAAATACACACTGTGTGTTTTGTTATAGTCGTGAGCAGGGTAGGATTTGTAGGGGAGATGGGGGGTATATGCATCCATGCCTCTGCTGAATTATTTTTTATCCCCAGGGGGGATAAAACGAAGCCCTGTTTTGAATCAAATTATACTCAATACGTCTGATTGGAGCGCTCTGAATCATTTTGCGACGCAATGGTTTGACTGAGTTTCAAAAAGCTCTGTTAGTACATTTTCTGTTGTACATGTGCATTGTTAACAGATCACACTAACATAGGTTAACCTAACTAACCATACTTAACATTATCCTGGAGAGAGAGAGGGAAAACTAAAAAAAAAGAAAAAAGTATTAAAAGGTTTCTATGATGTATAGCACATACAGTTTGTACAGTATAAAAACCATTACGTCTATGAAATTTTCACAAAAATGAACATTTGTGTGTGTCTCTAGTCAAAAAAGTAGATTTTTTTTGGTCCCTCAGCAAACTGGATTTATTATAATACACCTGAAATAACTTCCCAACTTCATGTAGACTAAAAATACACACTGAATAGGTGCTCATTTGTGTGAGTGTGTGTGTGTGTGTGTGTGTGTGTGAAAAACCTACACGTCACATGCAGGTAGAGGGATGAGGTGTCGAACCCGAGGCTGTTCTCCGCCAGTGCTGTGACTCTAAAGATGCCGGCGCTGCGGTACACGTGCAGGATGCCCTCCTGCGTCCAGCTCAGGTTGGAGTAGGACACGGCTGTACCGTCCCCAAAGTCCAGCTGAATGTTTGTCCTTATAGAGTCGCCCTAAAAACAACACGCACAGCCAAGCCTGATTATTACAACAACTCTTTAGCACACTTCCCTTAATCACAGAGTCTGGCAGCTGCAACCGAAAACAGCTGCGGGTAACGTCACCATTCTGCTCCCACAGACACCGGCCCATCTGTTTTCAGACAGAAGCATTGTTTTCAGCCCCATTTTTCAGAGTTCATACCTGCTGTAACTCTGCCTCATATATGAGATGAGGTGTGTGAAACCAGAAACAGGAGCCGCTTATTTGCAGAGAAAACAAAAATGAATTACCTCTCAGCATGTATTTCAACTTCCTGTGGGAATCCATCATATTACTTTTGATATGTAATAAATACCTGATACTCTATATTGTGTTGCTTCGGCTTGCTCAGATATCCTGATGGGTGAATTGCAATTCTCCACAATCATTTATTGCTTTACAATTCCAGATATGATATTGCATAGAGAATAAACCATACATATGACTCACGTGGCTCACTGGTTTCATGGAGAAAGTTTTACATCAGAATACCAAAAATACAAACAAAAAACTTAGTTTTTTGTTCAGTTCATTATTTATTTTTTAATTATTTGTTTTTTTTTTAGGAGTTTGAATAAACATTCTTAAATGAGAAATTAAGGTTAGCATAACCTTTTTAATCTTAACTACTATTAATAATAAAAATAATAATATAAAGGTTAATATAAATGCATATCAATGGAGAAAAATATAGACAGAAAAATTAATGTATAAATTTTTTGTAAAAAAAAAAAAGAAAAAAAAAAAAAATATATATATATATATATATATAATGTAGTAAATGCAGAGACTAATAACAGTAATAATAATAATTCTTATGACTATTATTGATTTATTTATTTACTTCATAATAAAAAATTACTATTCAATAAAAACAAAATACTATATTGTTTATTAATGACAAAACTGTAAAATTTCAATAATATTTATTGCTGTCTTAATTTAATTGGTTTCGAATGTGAAACTGTGAAGCTTCACCATCAACACATACAGCAACCCCTCCTTCTTTGCATAACATTGTCAACTGGAAAATATGGAAATCATATTCCAAGAGTGGATGTCATTCAAGGCCCAATAGCAATCCACAGATATCTGGGTTTATAAGTCTATATCTTCTGACACTTGAAACGCCTCAGGTGCAACGCCTGAAACATCTGCCCCAAAACCACCCATTAGCACAAGTTCTAAATATAAAACTGCTAAACCAGTCAGTTAAAAACATCAAAAACAGAGAAAAGAAAGAATAGGATCAGGAAGTTGAGATGAAGTTGAGTCCATGCCTTTCAGGCTGTACATCTGGTTATGGGTGCAAGAGAAAAAAACGATAAATCATAAGTATGTGTGTGTGTGCAAAATTCCCAAATCCATGTTTACGCTTCCCCAAATCTCCCTCCTTTCTCTCTTTCCGCCGTTAGCACATTGTAGCCTAATGCTATTGGGATATTAATTTGTAACACTGCATTAGCAGCACATGAAGGAGAAGGAGGAGGGGGAATGGTGGGTGTTATGCCCTGCATAATGACAAATCCAAAGCTGCCTGGTTTATTCCTGTCTGTTTGCTTTTAGGCACTGCTGACTGTGAAAAGCAGCCCGCCTCTGTGCGTTCCTGCGCAAGCATGTGCACCGGGTTGCTTTTAAGATATTTCACGCCACTTTGTGCAGAAAATCACAACTACACTGTGGGAGGAGAAAGGAAAAGACGACTGACAGAAGGAACAGTCTGTATAACGATGATGAGGATACAATTTGTGCTGAGCTCATGAGGTTCACACAAAGTCCTTTCTCAGGGACGTCGGTTCACGCAGTTTAGCTGCCATCCTAGAAACCCCCCAAGACCCCCAGCTTTTCACTGCAAGAATTAATGAATTATGAACATTTCTATACAGCTGTAAATACAGTAGTTCAACGCATGATTAACACAATAGACATATATTTAAGAAGCAAAATTTAACAATTCAAAAACTTTATTGCAAACAAATATTGAAAAGTTTGAGATCAGCAAGATTTTATTATTCTGAAAATAAATGAATAGTATATTCAGCAAGAAGACGATTTGATCAAAAGTGAGAGTAAAGACATTTATAATACAAGAAATTTCATATCAATTCTGTTCTTTTGAAATATTTATAATAATCTTGAAATAAAAGCCACAAGAAATATTTCTTGAGCATATTAAAATTATTTCTGTATACTGAGAAAAAAGACGATTCATTGAATCTACATTTTTCTAAGGTAAATAGTTGCAATCAATTTATTTCAGCTACATTTAACAAAAAAATGTATGTACATATATATATATATATATATATATATTTATTAATTCAGCTCTGCACCAGATGAATTAATTACATTTTTTAAAATGTATTAAAAAAATCAAACAGAGACTATAACAATTTTATTTTTTGCTATAAACTATATTTATTTTATTATGATATATTACACTGGTAAAATATATATATATTTTTTTATACTTAAAACAAAGAAAAGATAGATGAATGGACTGACGGACGGATGCATAGATATTTAGCAATAAACTAAGCATCTATTTTGTCCAACCTTGAGCTGCTTTCTCTGCTACAAAAAAATAAAAAATAAATAAAAAATCTTGTGTTGCACCTTAAAGGCATTAAATATTAAGGTCCATTTGATTTGCCTAAGAAACAGCCCCGACTCTGACCCTCATGAATATAAATAGATAGAATTCTTAGCCCATCTCACTATCTGCTTCCCTCTCTCTCTCTCTTTACTAGCTTTCACTCTCTTAATGAAAGGAATAAGCCCTAATTTCCTCATCTCATCGTACTGTAATGTGACAACTCTGCTGTGGTGAGACGCCTAGGGAGAAACACTTTACCTGGAATGAGCGTGTGGGCATGTGTGTTAGAGAGACAGAAACCAAGAGAGAATATTTGTGACCATGTGTGCATTGCACCTCAATGAAAAGCTATTCCCCAGCAGGCTTGTAATATGTATCCGGCTTGCACCATACCATCTGTACAGAATGAAGCCTTTTCATCTGCCAGAGCCCCAGCACAGCTCGAAGCGAGGGACACCAAATTATGGAAAGTTTTCAGAATGTCAAAATGACCTATGTGGGTGTAAACGGTCATATATAGAGCTCAATGATAGTCTCACTTAGTCAACCTGGTCTGAGAGTCAGGTCCACCAAGAACAGAAAAAAATAGCCTGACCATCGTCTAAAGTAAGTGCTCGCTCTTTTTTTGCGGTTTGTGTCATTAAAAGGGAGTTTAATGCGAAATAGCTAAAAATATTCTAAATTATAGCACAACTGTATCAGGCAATAACCCCAAATGAAAATTTAATTACCCTTGCACCATTCATGCAAATGGTTTGTTTAATTAAAACAGATTTGAAGAAATTTAGCATTGCATCAAATGCTCACCAGAGGATCCTTCGCAGTGAATGGGCGCCGTCAGAAGTCCAAACAGCTTATATCATTAAAATAATCCAAACATTCAAGTAATCTATATGACTCCATTCCATCAACTAACGTCATGTAAAGTGTAAAGCTTTGTCTATAAGAAATAAATCCACCAACACTTTTTTAGCCTCAAGGCATTGTACCATTCTAAAATGAAAAACTCATATTGACTAAATCAGTAGAGAAATATGCACAGACCGTTTTTCACTTCACAAGATAATAATTGATGGACTGGAGATGGACTGTGGATAACTTGTGAATTATTGTGATGTTTTTATCAGCTGTTTGGATTTTCTGATTTATTAAGTGATAAAAAGAGCTATCCCCTCTGTAAAAACCCTAACCTCTAATACTGTATGTAACAAAGTGAAACAATAATTTGTGAACCTGGCTATGCAATGTTAAGACTTCTGTTCTGTGTATTTGTGCAAATTAGTTCATATCTAATTAGATAAGTCATCATTTGCATTCTAAAAACAAAACTTGCAATATAGTATAATGATATCTGTTAGTATTTCATATCAATTACTGTGCATTATAACCTATTCAGCTTGGATATTTTGTTTTAAAATGTAACGCTTCACATACCTTTTGTTGTTAAGGTCACAGTCCAATTGACGCCTGCTGTTTAATTATAGAGTTATTTTTGTGTCTTAATTATTCAAACAAAAATACTGTGTTTGAGAGTAAAACTAATTATTTTGTAATTAAAAAATAAATGTTTGCAAAAAAAGTCTTCTTAAATCTCAAAAAGAAAGAAATTGATAACAAAAGTATTTGCAGTGCATGTACTTTTCTTTACAATCTCTATTTTTGTTTGCGCACTTCAAACACTTTTCATCGTGAAACCACAAGTTTTGCTCTCCTTTCTGCTTTCTTTTTTTGAGAGTCTAAAATTTTTGTTTGCGAGTTAAAAAGTTTTGCTCGCTCCTCATTCGCAAAACGTAGTGGGCGTGGTCACTTCAATGGAGAGTGACCAATAGAAAAAAGCCTTTAAATCCTGGTAGGTAGAGACCGCCCACTGAGATGCAGCTTACTCACAAGCAAAACTTTTTAACTCGCAAACAAAAAACAGAAAATGCATAATAGGGGCACTTTAAAAATGTCATTGACAATCACTGTTTACAGCGTACATTTAAAATATATTTTGTCCAGAATGTTTTTTCTTTTTTTTGTAGATGTGAAAGAATAACACAAAATTCTGTAAAAAGTAAAAATGTATCATAATTAATTACTTGTAACATTCCACTTTCAAAAATAACATTCACTAACACTAGTTCTGAATCTAATAGCAATGTGTTGCTACATTACCATCTCCTGTCACATAGAATCCTGGGAATTTTCTGAAGTAGGTGCTCTCAAAGCGCTCCTGATTCCCGTACACACCCCTCATGATTCCTGGCCAGGGCTTCCGGAAGACCTATGACGAAAACATCCATTTATAAATAAACTCTTGCAGCTGGGATATCTGAACTACTGCTTGAATTCAAACTAGGATGAAGATCTGACCAGGTATCCCTCTGCCTCGCCCTCTAGTTCTTCTCCGTGTTCATTGAGAATGGCAGGCTGGACTCCAAAAAATGGGCATGTCTGCACAGAGAAGACACCTCAATATCAGAGTCATCCATCTCCATGTTTCACAGTTTCATACGACGTAAGATGGAATACGTGAAGGTGATTTTGAGGAGACTTACAGCAGATCCAGGCTTAAGTGGTGTAGCAGCTGGAAGTGGAGTCAAAACATGGCCACCCTGCCGACACAAAAAAAATCACTAGTTGTGACATTTTATATAAGCAATCATGCTCTTAGTGGTAAAATGCTGATTTTACCAGAGTTAAAGGGGTCTTGCACACCTAAATTGGTTTTAATAGTTGTAGATGTTTTACCGTCTCTGTTTGCCAGAAGGTGTCGATAACCGGACAACGCTGCTGACCCACAACATCATAATACCAAAGCCAAGCCTCCGGGTTTATAGGTTCACCAACCGTACCCAACACACGCAAACTGGACAGATCATACCTGACACAGGCCGAGCCAAAATTACTCACATACAGTATCTAGTTTGCAATACTTGTAGAGTATCGCAAAACAGACAAAAACCATCCACGTCTGAAGCACAAACTGTATAGTATGTAAAAAACAATATTTGGAGAAGCTAATATTTCTAAAATAATTTCTGTCCAATAGGTGGCACTAACAACCTTTAATAGTTTAAATAGTCTGTAAGCAGTCACTGAGAGATGTGTGAGAGACTCAAGATAAACAACATGAATGTGAGTTTAACATTATCGGCTACTAACTATTTACCAACATCTCTACCAGGGGCCTGTTCCATAAAACAAGTTTAGCAAATGAGCCAGGCTTACGGCAGATAGTCTGACTTATTTTAATACAAATTAACTAGCAATAAATCAGACTAACTGAAATAAGCCTGGCTTCTACTCTAGGTCACAGCAGGACTAGCTGACCTGTTGCAGCATCTTTAGTAAGTCAAATAAAACATCCAGAGATTTGAACAGTGCTCAGTGATGGCTTTGTTTGTTTTTTGAGGCCTTCAGCTCCCCCTAGAGGAGAACCCTTCGTATAATAAAATAATAGTAATATTAATGTTTATATTTATTAATAACTATTATATATTTTGTATTATTCTAATATTATTGGTGTTATTATTATAAAATTTTACCAATAGTTGTTATTTTTAATAATATTTGTGTGTATAATATTTATAGCAATAAATATGTAAAAAAAAAAAAACTAAATACTGATTATAATAGACATTTTTAATTAATAATTTTTACTATTATTGTTTAGATACCAAAGATAGTAATCCCAGTAAATTTTGACCTTGTGGGGACATACTTTGGTCCCCGTGAGGAAGCAAGCTTATAAAATGCACAGAATAGAGTGTATTGAAAATCTAAAAAAGCAAGTTTCTTGTAAGGGGTAGGGTTAGGTGAAGGGTTGTTGTAGGGCAATAGGAAATACAGTTCATACAGTATAAAAACTATTATGCCTATGGAGAGTGGAAACCACTGTGTGTGTGCTCACCTCTGCAGTGGTTCTCTCCCGTATTTCATCAGCAGTCTTATAGCAGTGGGTGCGGTGTAGAACTTAGAGACTCCGTGCTTCTCGATGATCTCCCACAGTCTGCCCACATGAGGATACACCGGCACACCTTCAAACTACACACCACAGCACTCTCATTCAAACCCTTTCTGATACACCTTAGATCAAACTGACTTTATATATTTGGAAAGGACAGTTAAAGCTATGCTGAATATCGCAGAAACAAGTTCACAGTTTGTGCGAGTAAATATTCTGCATCATTTTTCTCACCAGCACACTGGTGGCGCCGTTGGCTAGCGGCCCGTACGTGATGTAGGAGTGGCCTGTTATCCAGCCAATGTCTGCAGTGCACCAGTAAACGTCATCATGGTGATAATCGAAAACATATTTGAAGGTCAGTGATGTATAGAGCATATAGCCAGTGATGGTGTGAACTACCCCCTGTACAGAAATGAAGAGAAGTGAATCACTGGGATGAATACTAGCTCACTGCTTAGTAAATACTGTATAATTAAATATAATTATTTTGCTGCTTCATATATTTGTGGAAACTTTTTTTTGATTGAATCTAAAGTTTATTAGCATTTATATGTAGTAAAAGTATTTTCTAACATTATAAATGCCTTTACTCTCACTTATGATCAACTTAATGCATCCTTGCTGAATAAAAGTATTCATTTCTTTAAAAAAAATTAAATACTAAGCTAAACTTTTGCACTTTTCTACTGTATGTATGTGCTGTACTGTATCTAACACTTCTATATTATATCAGTTCTAGGTGAGAGGTCTCTTGCCTTGGGTTTTCCGGTTGAGCCGCTGGTGTAAAGTATGAATAGAGGATCTTCTGAGTCCATCCACTCTGGTTCACACTCGTCTGACACACCGTCCATCAGATCATCCCACCAAATATCACACGATTCATCCCATGGGGTCTGGAGCACATGCACACACACATAAGAAAACTAATTCAATTATTTCTACAAAAGCACCATATACTGTATAAAGTCTGTTTGACCAACCTGTAGTTTGTTGGATGCATCAGTGTTTGTTAAAAAGGCAGGATGTTTGACCACCACACACTTCTGAACACATGAGACCATGCTGAGGGAGGCCGAGATCACAGTAAACATATTAAATCATATTTATAAGCAAAAAATAAATAAATAAATTATCTGTAAACTGACTGTTAAGCTCATATGAGTAAGTATGAATAATAGTAATGTTGGCATAAATGGAATTAGGTCATTTATTGAGTAACGCCATCAATTGTGCCAAATCAACGACATCATCATTTAGTCACATGTTACAAATCCACACCCGTGTTACATTCTTTCTGTTTGCCCAATGATGCTTGTTGCCATGGTGAGATGAAGCGAAGGGTTCCAAACTGTGCTGTTGCTCGGCAACCCCTGACAGTCTGTGATTGGGTGAGTGTGCTGTGTGTGTACAGGACTGGTGAGAGGTTGATGTAAACAAAGGTTTCTCTGGTAGCAGAGAGCAGTAGACGTACAGGGACATGGACTGTTGCTCAAATATTCATATTTGTAATTTTAATCCATATTAACCCATTTGATTCTTTTGAAATGAACTCTGTGTGTACCTTTATGAAAGTGCTTGTGACCGATATGTGTTTTCTAAGCGTTCTGTCTTTTTAAGGAAAATGCCAGCTGTCTTTGGTTTGTGACCTTGGGTCAGCAAAGAGGTATAAACTCAGCAGGGAACTGTATGACTGTTCACCATTCTTGCAAGAATGAAATCTTTTTATAAAACGCTATTGCTCTATTTGTTTTCTTGATCGAGAGTCTCTGAACTCTTTGTGCCACAACAGGACGTACCTCTCCTTACAGTGCTCTAGAGCTTCAGACGCAATCTTCTTCAGATTAATCAACTTGTCACCTCTGTAAACACCATCTGTAGAACACACACACACACACACACACACACACATACAGAGAGAGAGAGAGCAAAAACACATAAGATGGGAAGACAAAGAGAGGTGAGGAGAAAGATAAGACTGTAGGATGATGCACAGTTTTTATAAGTTTGCTGGGGAGGGGTCATACACACAAGATGTTAATAAATGAAATATATTTATATACAATACAAAAAAGAATATGGATATATAAATGTATAGTCAATAATTTTCAAATATACACTGTAATAAATAAATACATAGTACACATACATATATATTAGTATATTGTAATATAAAATCATGATTAATTGTTTCATAGCACTAATATACAATACATATATAAATGTTTATATTAATCTTAGTAGATTTAATATATTAATATAATAATACTATTTTAAAAATAAACAAAAAGGATTCAGATTATACCTATATTTTCTGCTCAAATCTTCATTCTCACTTTTTTCTCTAAATAAGTCCCTTTAAACAAAGCTAATAAGCTAATCATATTGTAACAAAAGGAGACAAAGGCGTGCGGATTCATGTGCAGACTACTTTATTAACACAAGCAAACACAGAGTGGAATCAGGCAGGGTCGATAACGGCGAACAGACACATCAAAAGCAAAGGCAAGAGAATTATCCAGTAGCGTAGCGAGGTCGGGGCGAACGCCAAACAGTATCCAAAGGGGCAGAGACAAGAGCGAATATCCGAGGCAGGCAAGGTCGAGAATGATAATCCAGGGCAAGAAACACGGGGAAACACAGAGGGCATACAAGGGGAGAAACACACGGTAGATCCACAATGATCAGCAAATGTAAACACCAGGGTTGGGGTCAATTCAGGAATGAACTCCAATTCCAATTTAAAGAAAGAAATGGATTTGGAATTAGAATTAAACAACAATTAAAGGAAACAGAATTGGAATTGCAGGAAGTGGAATTCAATTCAGGAAGAATTCCACTGAATTCTGTTTATTGCTGAGCATTTATTTGTCATTGCATTTA
>JAUCNO010001025.1:0-56913 GCA_032353835.1 Enteromius viviparus
CGCGTCGGGTCCTGATCACACTGTCGGGGCTTATTTCTGCGATAACTACCGGCTGCCTGTACATTATCCCTTACTTAGTTTTACTTTAATTAATAAAAATTATATTTAATAATAACAACACTGGTTTATAAACTGATCACCAACAGTTTTCTCACTTCAGTCTTCAACAGTGCATATAATATAACCATATATTTTTGGCCAAATACATTTTTACATATTTCAACTTTCAAGTTTTCGTCATGACGGCCAGGCCAAGATATAAGGATATAAATTAAATATTACAAATGAATAAAATTTTCAGTTACAGAAAATAATTCTAATAATGAAGTACAAGCACTTTACACCCCTGCTGCCTTCTATCCTATATTTCTAGAATATAGATATAAAAACATCTCCTTTTCTTTTCTCTTTACAAATAAAAGTGTCCTTGTTCTGTACAATGGCTGACTCCTTACAAGGCCAATATAGCAAATTCAAGTTGAAAATTCAAAGCTGAAACACTCAGTTTGTGATTTGACATTTTAAAAGCGTCAAACTCAGAGGGCCAAACGCCCATCTGGATTTCTCTTGGTAGAGGGAAAGAGTATGACATCATTGATTAGCATTTAAATGGCACATTTGCACTGATAGGAACCTTGCAGACATTATTATAAAAAAAACTAAACAAAAACATTGCATAACTGTATTCATATATCGGTTGGCTCAGAGCATGGCTCATCTTTGAGACTACTGAACACCTAAGGGTCTAAACTGTCTCCAGTATACAAGGAAACCTATATGGAGTGGGACACATGTTCAGTGGGCATGCTAATTCTTATTTTTGAGGACTACCTACTAGTGGTCTGTGTGTCTCTAAATCTTGCTTTTAATATGATGTTGAAGACGTCATGAAGAGGAATATAAAAGAGGGCCAGAGTGTGCAAAAACCACAGAGGGCACTAGGGGGCAATCAAGCTGTCAGATCAGAATCCACAATTTGAATCATTTGTAACTGGCAACAGATGTTGTATAAAACATTGCAATCGGCCTCCTGGGCTGTGGAATACAGTATCATGCCATGGGGACGTTTAATTTCATTGTAAGGGCCAGTGCTATTATTAAACTAGTATACTCACTACAGGCATGCAAGATTGAATTCAAAGAACCATTTTATATATCAAGCTTCTCGTCAAGCCAATGGGCACCTCGGTTTTAAAATGCTGCACGTGTCTCTGGATAGCTCGACAGTGCTGTATATTTCTGATATGTGAGACATTGGGGGGAATCGAGAATACAAATAACATTTCAAAAAAGTCCAGATATGTCTATACTTATATACAGTAAGCTTGTTTTCTCATAAGATCTGCTACAGTAAGGGAAATGCTACAGTTTGAATGTTTTTGGAAAACCAACGAAATCCTCCCCCTCACAAAAATAAACCCAAACGAAACATTTACAAGGCTCATCCCAGTTTCTGTACAGTACGTGCTGATGCCAATGGGATAATCAGGTACAAAGTCAACATCAATACCCAGGCTGGTTGAGGATTCTGAGAGCAGTGAACCTCAGATGCGTAATACTCATGTATAAGCCCTGATTTAAAGTGTTAACACTTAAGATCGATCGAATTGCAAATTGCTAAATGCTTACAGGCTGCGGATGGCAACAGAACTGGCATGGGATCTTCTATGTAAGCATTTATTGATAAGTTATAGCACAGTTAACACCTCCAGTGATAAATTAACACATATTGTATTCTATCTTTAGTTTAGTTAAACAAATTTAGGTCTACTCAATAAAATAGTATATAATTTTGTATGTATACAGGGATCCTAATTGATTTATCACTGTGCATATTTCTAGTACTCAGCTTTCCGATGAGCCTGCCAGAGCTTGGCTTGGTATGAAACGGAACAGAAAGAGATAGCACTTATTGCTCAGACAGTTCTGAGGTAAAGATCAATGCATAAGCTGGTGGTACAGCATGTCTGATTATCACCGGATCGCCTTTAAATTTTTCGGTTTCGATTCACCAACCTGCCTGTGTATTTTAACAGTACACAAAATTACGAATCTCATATCTTAGGTAGAAAAATCCTACCGCAATTTTTGACCAGTAAGTCTTACAAAATGCATAGAAGACCTGTATCAAAATGCCCTTTTTCTTCTTCTTGTTTTTTTTTTTTTTCGTTTTGTTTTGTTCTTATTTTTTCTTTTTGTCTCCTGAAATGAAGACTCCGATGATGCTCGATGCTGATTGGTGGAGGGCTTGGGATGAGGACCGATCAGGCCTTCGTTTTCGCGATTTTTCAGAAATGTCGAGGGTAATGAAAATGGGTCTGAAATACTGAATCGGAAAGCATACAAACGCAAAAAAGTATCACAATGGAAAATAAACCAAAACTTTGGGTCCTGATTTTCAGCTTGAGGGAAGTCTTATGTCTCGTATAAAGGAATATCGCATGAGGCACTTGTAATGGCTCTCTTTCACTTTGACTCACTTTGCTGAAGTTTCGCAGAGCATGTGCAGAATATTTTCCCCGACTCGTGAACCAAGTCTTGCAAAGATATAGATGTTAAAGAGGCAGAACAGTATTGTGTTGCACACTTTCTACTATGCTACGTCTTATGTTCTTTTACTTGTATTTGTTTCTCTTTTTTTTTTTTTGGTAAACACTGGCTAAAGAAGCAGAAGGCACCTGGAGAGGTTTGATACGGCTCACTGGCCTTATAATAAAACTTTAGTTCTGTTATCTTCCTTCCCCCCTCTTTCAACAGCAAGACCACCGCGCACACAGCAGGGGAGGGGTTACAGTCCAGTCACAAACAGCAAGCAGCTAATAAAATCTCTTTAATCGCTTAGTCCTGCCCCTGAAGATCCGTTTTTGATCTAGTTTACTTCCAGAAATGTAGCTCTTCAGGAGCACGACTGAGCGATCGTGTCTTAAATAAATCTTCCTTTTTATAATATAATTTTTGTTGCATTCTTAAGAAAATAAATGGAAAATATGCTAAATAAAAATGTCAATGATATGAAAAGACATATGCAATGAAGGACATCATGAATCATAGACGCATACTAACTGACCTTGTAATTACTATCATGCTAGCCACACCATAATGGCAGCATTTGCTCATTTTCTCTCCTTGACCACTGGATGGCGATAACATCAAGGATTGATTGGCCAGAGTGGGAGGCTTTTGCGGTATCTGATACCAATACCACAACTCTAGTACTATATAGATACAGATTTGAGACAGAAGAGAAACAGATGGGGTGGTGGTGTACTGAAAACCACATATATATATATAGAGAGAGACAGAGCTGGAGAGGCTGGGTGAGAGAGAGAGAGAGAGAGTGCAAGAGACAGGAGAGAAGGTTAAAGGGATAGTTTACCCACCCAAAAAAGTACAAATTTGTAGTTTAATAACACTCAAGTCGTTCCAAACCTGTATGACTATTTTCTTCCTTGAAACACAAAAGGAGAAAATTTGAAGACAAGCTTCAAAAAGGATGCTGAAGCAGGTTCATCAAAGTGAAAAGGTGCATTCACATAATAACATTAGTGAAAATTTAGCATGCAAAAAAGGTCTGTTGTATATTTCAGTAGTTTAGTGTTGTATAAACCACAGCTCACACAGAATTCACTTTTAAACCCAAACAGGTTTCTGTTAATCTGCAAATTTGCTTGACCAACTTAGGTTGATGCAAAATGCATGTATGGAGATCTTTCAGCCTCCCAATAAATTCAAGTTGGTTTGGATTTCTATTAAAATAACATTAATTAAAAATTAGCTAAAGAGGGGTAAACAGGACAGCACCTTCATTCACTGAAGTGTGCTCTAACTCTCTTTGCAAGGTTCATGATAAAAGTAGCAAAGATTCATAAATCATTATTTTTTAAATCAATTGATTAGAGTCACTAGTTTGTGCATTTCTCACACGCAGCTATAATATGACTTCACAAGACTTGGAATATAGTATACAAGTCATATATTTTTGATCTTATTTGATTCGTAAAAGCTTCAGTACCCATTTACTCACGTGAAAAAGTGCAACTATTTATAAAATTCCTACAAACAGTCATACTGACTTGGAACGTCATGAGGTTATGTTTTTATGTGAACTATCCCTTTAAGGAAATAGCATTAGGACCACAGTCCTCCCTTATCCTGGCTCAGCCTTTTCCCCTCTAAAACCTGAGAGAGTTTGTGAGGGCTGGGGACTAGCCAGGGTCCCGGGGCTGTTGTCGGAGATCCAGGAGCCTGTAGAGGGCTGATGGTATCCAGGGGCCACTGAGTCCCCGAGAATGCGATGCTGGCTGCAGACACACTGACTTCAGAGAAGCTGTGAGTCGATTCGGCATCATCATCATTGTCCAAAGGCATGAGGAAAGAGAAAGGTGTGCGCTGTGTGACCTCCGTTGTGCTGGTTCTGGTGTGATCCCTCTTTTCTCTTCTGACGCTCCCGCTCTCATTCTCTTGGTCTGTTTGGAGACCGTTCTCTCTCTCTGAACTAGCATCCTTCACTTTTCGCCTTCTCTCTCCAACGCTATGACTTTTTTGCCGTCCTCGTTGTCGTTCTTCTTCTCCCTTTCTTTCTTCTCGTGTGTCGTCCTCCTTTTCTTCTCTGTGTGGCCCCTCTCGGCTCCTCAGCGCGCCGGGTAAACTCCGTGAACGCATCTGTTGCTCTCTCCTGCTTCCTGCCGACCGAGAGCTGCCTTCCTCCGCTCCTCCTCCTCTGCTCCTTCCCCCTGATTCCCTTCTTTCCTTCCCCCTCCTCTCTCTCCTCTCTCCTCCACTGTCATCCATCCATCTGCTGCTCCTCGAAGGAGAGTGATCCACTGTAGCCATACGCTGCTCCTCGGAAAAGAGGGAGGAGGGGGAAACGGCTCCAGCTTCATGGTCTGAGAAAGAAAGAGAAACGTTATCTACAAAAAAAGACCACAAGAGAAAGTGTCGGATGATGGAGAAGTGGGTGGATGAATGACAGCACAACCATGTGATGTACCAATGACTACACTGTCATTAAACAATAATAGGCATGTTAATAAGCAACTAGTTAATAGTGAGAATAGTGGTGTTACTGTGAGTTTATAATAAACTTAAAAAGAAATAAATAATTTGTATTATGATGATGATGATTATTATTATATACACTACTGTAAGTGTGATTTTTTTTTTATTCAGCAAAAAATTCATTAAACTGTATAAATGTTCCACAAACAACCTGCCATTATAGAAATTAATATAACATTTGGCAGTAAAAATATACATTGCTGTTGTACTGTATTATTGACTACATAAATGCAAAATTGTTGAGCATTAAATAATTCTATTAAAAAAATTGGCCGTAATATTTTTAGTTGATGTGTACTGTATATATGTAAAAAAACGTAGTGTCAGGAAAAATAAAAAGGAAACAGCAGAATGTTGAAGGGAGCATGAGAACTGTGAGATCACAAAGTGGAAGACAAAATGACAACCAACAGGAACGAGGAACGGTTACCAACCGCGTGTTTTCTGTCCGGCCGATGACATAGAAGCAAGGCTCGCCCTGCTTCGAGTTAGTCATACAAAGAGATAAGCTGGAAAGCTCCACTGGAGGAGAGTTCAAGAGAGAGAAAGACAGCGAAAGTATGAAGTTGTGAAAGACAGGAAGAGAAAGAAGTAAATCAAGAGAAAAATTCCAATGCAGAGTTGCAAAAAAAGTACTAGAGGATTGAACTTATATCCCGAATGCTTTTGGAAACGTTCTGAATGTCTGTCATGACCTTGTTGTTTATGGACAGACGTATCATTTCAACACATTAGCTTCAAATATCTTCTTACCTGCCTATGGCCCTGATTAGAAGAATCTGATCAACAGGAAAGCAAATATTTTGTAAAATCTTTTGCCCATTGGTTGTTGATTAATCTTATATGAACCAAAATTTCCTTTATTCCTATACATTACTCTCTCCACTCACCATAATCCGGTACGTATCCATTGCCTTTCTTCAGTATGAGATGTATCCGGGCTCCTCCCTTTCGGATCTGCTCCACGGCCTGGCTGTGTGTCATCCCAGCTGTGCTGTCTCCGTTAATCTCCACGAGCTGATCACTCACCTGCAATATGAGTCAGCAAAATCCTCTGTGACTCAGCACAGTGTCAACAACAAGACCTAATCCCAGCATGCCTCAGCATAATCTTCACAACATGACTCTTAGTGCTTGAATAACACTTACAAACATCCCTGACAAGAATCAAGTGAAAGAATTATTTATTAGTGTCCAAAAGTTTTTTTTTACTGTGTGTGCGCGTGTAAACTAACCTGCATTTTCTGACTGCGTGAGGCCGGTCCACCCTCCATCAGACCGAGCACATACAGCCCCATGTTATACTCGCTTCCACCTCGCAAGCTAAAGCCAAACCCTGTTGGCCCCCTCTCAAGATCAACGTTATAAAACTGGGAATCCTGGAGAGGGAGAGAAAGAGAGAGAGATAGAGAAAGCTTTATGTGGTGTAGGGTATGAAATAAAGGTTGTAGATAACAACCATTATAAACTATTTTAAAGTGCATGCTAATTCTTCTATACTATACATTGGTATCACACTGTAGAAGCATCTAAAATTAAAAAGGTGTTCAGAAATGGTGTCCAGTTATAAAGATGCACACATCTTTCCATACAAATTTGTATGAATTTTAATCAAAAGTATTGAGGTTTAAATACATTTTAAAAGTTTTAAAGTGCCTCCACAACCAAAGTAAATATTTATGTGTGTATGTAGTCTCACCTTTTGCTTAGCCCGATGTCCTTTTCTTAACCGACTCTCAGCATCAAAGTCAGGGTACTCAGGTAGATTATTGTCTGATGATAAATAAACACTCATAAATTTAGATACACACCTTATTACTGTCGCAGTTATTTATAATCTTTACGCCATCTAGTGGAAAATGTTAAAAATACACCACAAGATCTGGCAGAAACATTACTTCAAAATATAATAAAATATAACATATTGAATTATTTAATAATTACCATATAAATATGTAAGAATAAACTGTTAAATAATAAATCATATTAGTGATAATTTTTTTTTATTATTTAAATAGACAGTAAACAATAAAAACAAAGAGGTGAATATACACTACAATTCAAACATTTTGAAAGAAATTAACACTGCAAGAATACAGTACGCTAATCAAAAGTGACAAATTAAGACTTTTGCATTTCTGTATCAAAAATGCTGTTTTGTTTTGAGCTCTCTATTAAACAAAGAATCCTGACAAAATATATCTGCGTATGTATCTGCATATTTGAATCATATTAAGCTGCGCAATTGTTTTTAGCATTGTTTTTTTTTCATCAAAGATGATTTCTAAAGGATCACATGACACTGGAGTAATGGTTGCAGAAAACAGCTTTGCCATTGCAGAATTAATTACATTTAAAAAAAAAAAAAAAAATAATAATAATAATAATAATAATAATATACATTTGAAATGTTAAAATAGAAAAAGTTATTTTAAATTGTAATATTGAACAATATTATAATTTGTACTGTATTATCCATCAAATAATTCCAGCCTTGATGAACAGAAAATTATTAACCCCAAACTTTTGTGGAACAGTAGTGTATGAACAAACATCCCCATCTACAGACATCACTCAATTAGGAACTTCATCTGAGTGTGGTGTGCTTACTAGTGTGAGAGCGTGGTATAATGGTGAGTCTGAGTGTGTTGCCGGCTCTGCGCAGTATCTGTGCGAGGTCTCTGTGAGGCAGCGTGACCACTGATCTGCCCTCCACCGCCTCCAGCTGATCCCCCGGCTGGATCTGACCACTGCGTGCTGCTGGGCTCCCCCGTCGCACCGTCACAAACCTGTGAGACACTAAAGAAGAGGCTAAAGAGAGAAAAAGAGAAAGAAAGAAAGAAAGATATTCATACTCTCTTCCATGTAAATGAAACTAAATTCTTGGTACTTTAGAATGGGTCACTAACTATTTTTTTCCATGTGGTAAAGCATGATGTGACGATACAAAGGGGCATATTTCTAAATGAACTGCATGAATCACTGAATCAAAAGAAGATTATACAGCTGACAAAGCATTGAACAAATTCCTCACTTAAACTTTCATGTTTACATAACCATGGGACATTCTGGAGCACAGAAGTTCCTGACAACCCTAGACACAGCCACATGATCGATTTAATTATTGAATAGATTATGTGCAAAAATACACAAATCTTAAAGCTTCAGGAGGAATACAAAATACAGCACAACTCATAGTCCACGCTACAGACACAGTTCACCCAAAAATCTCAATCAGTTTTAAAAGTCATAAGGATGAGCAAATTATTATTAGTAGTATTATTTGTTTTTTATATCGAGCTAGTTCTTTCCAATCAAATGCCATCAGTTCCTCACACAAAACTACCACATTCATTCATCAATTCAAGTTTTTCATGAACTATCCCTTTAAGCTGTTTTTAGTGAGCAAAATCTGTTTTGTATCTAAATTCCATAGGAAAGAATGTTAGATTCCAACAGGGATTGGAATCCTCACACCTCTGCATGAAAAGAACAAACGCCGTGTGTGCCATTGTTCATCTAAAACTTTATTTTGACATGCTCTCCATCACACCAAAGGGAAAAAAACATTGTTCCACGGGATTTCACATTCCACAAACGTGTTTCCAAAACAAAACTCTTCTCAGAAAAGGACAAACCTGCAATAACTCACTAGAACAAACTGTTCCACCTGCTAGTTACAACGCCGAGCCATCTTGACATTGAAGTCTTATGCATCAATCATGTTTATTGTACACCTGTGTGTGTTTAATTATTGTAAAGTTTCAAGTTTCACTCCTGTTCTCACTCTGCGTAGCCTATTGTTTGTCAAAGACGCTTTGGGTATGATGTGTTTTGTTCCACTCCAACCTCGTCTGTCCACATTATTCAGCCTTTCACTTTTGGCCAAACAAGAGGTTGGTTGCCAAGATTGTAATCTCAAAGACCTGTGTACAATTACCCTGAGCACTAGCCATCATGTTACACAGAGACAGTCATTTAAAGAAAGAAGAGCGAGACATAAAACATCAGACAGCAGACTAAAATACTGCTCTGTTGCCTTAAGCATTCTGCTCCATATACGTCTTTGTTGAGAGATGTTTCTGCAAGTGATGTGCAAATGAAAGGCACAGAGATACACCAAATTTAGACTGGCATGCAAGTTTTCATGAAAGAGAAAAGCAACCACCTCAAGAAAGGAAAGATAGAAAGAGGTTAAAGGATATAGTTAAGAATAGAAGAACAGGGGCATGTTTTCCGCAGACAAAGGGTGCTGTTTATCAAACACAAGCAAACAGATGTTTCTTAAATTATCCTAAAAAAATATGATTCTATTAAATGTGACTATTTGTGACCCTGGACAACAAAACCGAAATTAAGATTTTAAGAAATTAAGAAATGAAAACCAGTCATTTTCCGAAATTAAGATGCATACAAGTTCTGAAAGGTAAATAAGCTTCCCATTGATGTATGATTTGGATGGATTTGGCAATATTTGACCGATATACAACAATATGAAAATTTGGAATCTGAGGGTACAGAAAAATCTAAATGCTGAGAAAATCACCTTTAAAGTTCTAAGATAAAGATCTTATCAATGCATATTACTAATTAAAAATTTAATTTGAATATATTTTCGGTAAGAAATTGAATAAATACCTTCATGGAACATGATCTTTACTTACTATCCTAAGGATTTTTAGCAAAAAAGAAAAATCAGTCATTTTGACCCATACAATTTTGGCTACTGCTACAAATATACTCCAGCGACTTGAGACTAGTTTTGTGATCCAGGGTCACATTTTCGAAGGATGTGAACAAAACGTTTTGCTAGGGTTTCATGAGTAAGACCTGAGATTATTAAATGTGGCAAGTGAAAGTAACAAAGCGTGAATATCAAACTGTGATGAACCTATGATGTAAAAAAGGTATACTACAAACAAATGCTGACTGGATCAGGACTTCCACAAAAAATATTACACAGCCAAAATATTAAACAGCAGTTTTAAACATGGATGGAAGTAAGAAGAAATGTTTCTTAAGTACCAAATCTGTATTAATTATATAACTATAATCTACTATATATTCAAGAACTATTTTAATTTTATTTTAATTGTATTCATTCACAATATTAATGTTTTTAACGGTTAAATAAATAAAGCCATGGTGGACATCGCCCACAGTTGTACTTGTCAGCATTTCCTAATCCTCAGGCATACTGTTTAGCAGGGAAGCGGGCATCTTTAGATACGGAGACTTTCCCAAACATGCTCTCAGCGCTGCTCCTGGACCGTATTGGCCAGTGAATCGACCTGTTTGTATTGATCGTGCACTTGTGTGGGGAAACAGCCAGCAGCGCAGAAGATGTAAAAACGACAACAGGATTGAAACGGTTTCTGTTAGCCCTTTAAATGGTCCTATATTCAATCTAGGTCAAGGGTGACAGCTTAGAGCACTGTTTCAAGTGTACAGGCTTGATAGTCTATTTACAAACTTATTGTACTTAGACGTATGTGAAATGGGATTCTATGCATTTCAGCTGAAGCACCACAAAGGTGTACAAGCTCTGACTGTATATTAATAGGAAACAAATGACACAAAGAAAGGAAACGGTGTTGCACACAGTGGGCAGCAGATCTGAATAAACATGCCATAAAAGAACAAACGTGTTTGAAATGCTCTCCTAATTTACACTTTGCTGCGTCTTCTGAGAAAGAGCCAAGAAACAGTTCCTCACAACATGAAAGTGCCTTTTAGATCTGTACAAAGAGTCCTGAAGCTTCCTCACTTGTGAATCTGAGAACACCTGGAAGATTTTATGAATCCCATTGCTAAAGATAAAAGATTTGCAAAGCCTTCAAACAAGTATATTCAGAATTTAGTTCATATACTAACAGAGTATCTGAGCTAGATTTGAAACTATTAAAACGGCATAGTCACAGGTATGATAGATAATAGAAAACCGTTAAGGGGTGCAGAGGATTTTTTTCCCTCCAAGTGGTTGTGCCGCCCCCCACGTGTCATGAAAAATCCCACGGGCTGCCCCGTTCGCCCATGCCTAAAACCGCCACTGGTATGAAAGCAGGGGCGGATCTAGAAAAATGAAATGTGTGATTGATCTTGAACCTGATATATGGATTGGAAAGTCAGATAAATTAAATGAGATGGTATGGTATGTTTAACTTCCTGTAGCAAGTTTAAGTGTATGCCAAGCTTTACAAAGCATGACAAACAATGCAGAATTCATATGGATACAATGACTCAGAAAGCAATAATTTTAGTGCAAGTAAAGCAACAAAAGTCCCTTTTAGTCCAAGTATGTCTTTTTATAAGATAATAAACAAAATTTCTCGCGAGCAATTTTTGAAGAGGACACAAATAATACAGTCATATTGTACTTATAAAGATATGTCAAAGCTGTGGAAAACTTTGCTTCTATCATTATTGTAGCATGGAGACTACGTCGTTATGGTTATTTTAAAAGTTTTTCTCTGGTTTAATGAAAAGGCAGATTTTTTCTTCAAAACTATTGCACTGTTTGTTATGTTGTTTACAGTCGAGTCACTCTCTCTGCCACAACGATCTCGTAGGCTGCATTGAACTAAAAACTCCGGTTCCCGGGAAAAGAAATACAAACCCGCCCCTGAACACACTGAAAGCTAATTGGCTTATTTTTTCTTAGTCGACCAATCAAGATGCTCTCTGTCTAGCACGCGCTATGAACACGCACACACACACACAGTTCTCTCTCCTTCACGATGCAGACTTTAATGTCTCGCGTGCACGTGCTTGCCAGCTTGGTTTAGATTCTGCGATATTTTGTACAATTTGCGGGCATCAGGGAGCCTCTATCAATATACTGGACACTAGTGCTGGGGTGGCAAATGGGGTGGAAAGGGTTTTTGTTAGGGTGCCAATTGCTACCCCGTGCCACCCCAGTAGATCCGCCTCTGTATGAAAGTATAATTTATCGGTCTTAAATGCTTTGTTTGAAGAACAGACTAAATTTTACGTTACTGCAGTGATTTTCAGTGAATAATTAAAGGGGTCTTTCCTCACACAAAGCTATTTTATGACTTCAAATTTAGTGCATGAGTCACTTTTATGGGGCTGAAATTGAAAAGTTTCATTTTGTACATTCTCCAAAAACTCCCCTTTTGTGTTTCACAGAAGAAAGTCACTCATATGTGTGGCTAAACTATTAATTTAAGGCAAGTCAGTTCACTTGGTAACATCCTTGGGCAGCTGCAGTATTTTCCTTACAGGCAAAAGTATATTGAATGTTAAAAATTCCTTTTATTTATTTTTTTTAATTGGTCCGTCTCCGCCCATGATAAAAGTAACAGATCCACAAAGTGGAAAATGAGAATATTGTTTGCTGAATAAATTGTTCAATCTTTTGTTTAATGAGATAATCCTTTGTGTGTAGAGCCCAGGTGAGAGTGTGTTTAGTGTCATGTGAAGCGTGTTGTACTGGACGAGAATGTTCTCCCACGTACCACATCGTTAAGTGCTGCCAATTATTACCAAACCTACATTATTCATGAGTCTGTCTATTATTTATAAGTAACACATTCATGCATAATTCATTACGTGTAAAACATCTTTGTTAATGAGCATATTGTTCTCTGGGTTATTTATAGAAATGGACATACAGAGGCAAAACATTAAAATGGGCGTTATGTCTATACGGGGAATGTGTTTAATGAACATGGCACAGGGGGTTTATGTAATTTCCTAAAAGTCTCCCTCATGATAAAAAAATAATAATAAAAGGGATGAATAGAGGGGTACAGCTGTTTCTGACCCAGCTGTCTGAAAGAAAGAGAAATGCTCTTTGGGATTTGTAGTTACTGAACATCAGAGTATTTTGGCTTCATGAAGGTATATGGTATTTGTTACATAACTTCAGATTAATCCTATAAATCTATCCTGTTATGAATAACACAGAAAAAAACATGCATGCCTTCTAAAGCTTATACTGTAACAGTTTAGTACTGAAAGAGGCATTTTGTAAGTTTTTTTTAACAGTAAATTTCCACTTTCTACAGAAAAAAAAGAATGATGTTATACATAAATATACATACAGTATATAGTAGTCAACATTTGAAGTGGATCAAAACCTTGTCCTAAAACCTAGTAAAAGTGATTCTGTCTTAGGACAACTTTGAGCAACCTTTTTTGATCCACTTTAAATGTTGCGATACATTAGCAATTCAACACCGACATAAACAGGTGCACAACAAAAGCACGGGTGAAACTTTAGCTACTCTTTAAATGTGTGAAATAACTGGGTTGCGCTTTAGAACTTTTACACAACACCTTGTTTCTGTTCACCTCTACAATTCATGAGCCTCTGTTATTTCACGTCTGGGCAGATTTCCCCTGAACTGCGAGCCAATGAGCCGTATGAGAGCTTAGTTTTTGCACACACCACAGGGTTCGGTGGGAAGAACAGAGGTATTGCGTGTTGTGGAAGCCGAGTTCAGACGGGGGTCGAGAGTGGATGGCTGCAGCGCTCTAACCAAACTCTTCATGCAGAGTAAAGAACAGAAGGACTCATGCCGAGATTATGACCTTTTGTCACATGTCAGAAAGACACGCACGCATGTTTACCTGAACTCCTGTGGGCTTCTGTTGTTACTGATTAAAGCTAAAGAGTGTTAAGTTTATATACTTTCTCCTATGCTAGTTCTTATGCAGATTCATATAAAGAAAAATCCTGAGAATGAGGAAATCGAAAATTGTACACACTTCAGCTTCAAGTAAATTTACTACAGAATAACTACAAGGTTGATTTGTTAATACGTGTTTTCAAAACAACGCTCAAACCTACCTGAACTTTCAACCAATAGTGCTAGGTGGGGGTGTGGCTATCTAATCAGCCAGCCAATGGTGAGGAGGGGGAGTATTTAAGGAAATGCGTTTAAAAGCCTGTCCTTTTTTGTCGTTCCATTTGAAACGACACATTTCAGTTATGATTAGAACAAAACTTCTAAATCTTCTCTCACTTTATGGAACCACTGCAAGCTAAAGTCCTTTACTTCAAAACTCCCTCATTTTCTAACATTTGTATACTTGATGCATTAACAACACCCTTCAGTGATCAGCGAGTAAATGATTCAGTGAGTACAGAATCAGTGAATAAATGAAAAGCACAGTTTGTGTCACGTGTGCCTGGGTTAAATCTGCAATACAGGTTTCAACTTATATTATGTGAAAGTAGAGCATTCTCTGTGTGATGTCTGTTTTAATTTTTATAAAAAAAAAAGAAAAACTCGATTTACTCAACCTCATGTGATAAAAATATCTGCTTAACAACAAGTGACCAAGCGTGTATTAATACTTTTCTACCTTTAAGCAAAAACAAATAAAAACATTAGTACACATATATATAGAGCTAGTACACATTATAGAGCTGAAACACACAAATGCAGATCACAGCATTAAAGATAATAGTGACTAATTTTCATCAGGCTGACCCTGCAGAAAAACAAACAATACCAACACTGCTTTAAACAACAGCAAATGATCCACAATCTGATTCTGCAGTGAAACATTGTTTCAGACGCAGTGTCCAGCATTGAACAAATTGATTTCACACATCCTATCTAAAGATTCATAACACATATCCAACAAAACAAAAATGCATCATAAACATTCAAACATCCACATAAGCATGTTTGCATCCCTTTGGGGAAAAAGATGCAAAACCAACCATCTGTTTAATATTTAATCTTATCCAGCGTATTAGTTCTTGAATGTAAATATGCGCTAAAATGAACAATGCAGAACCTCACATGACATCAAGGAAATATGCTCAACCAATGATCCAGAACTTGCGATGTCTGTTAACACGGCTAAGCTTCATGAAACAGTATCAGCTGACCCTAGAACAACTTGTTCCTCTGAAAAATGGAAACGGGCACAAGACAACGCCTTAAGAATCTTGCACATACTGTGGAGGGGATACAGATAAGATACAGACAATCTTATATTGAGCACAACTGGAACGAGCATGCAGCGTTTCTCACTTTCTCTGTCCCACACTCGTACACACACACACACACACATTCCCTACAAATGACCTCATGTACTGTAGATGATCTCACACACTTGATAAGATATTCCGGCTGAGCAGCTCAAAACAGTAATAATTTAACTAAGAGACAAAAATATAGAGATACCATATTCATGTGTTCTGGTATGACACTTAAACAGATTTCAAAGAAGACCATGGTAGACGAAAAATAAGTACCAATATGATACCATCACCAGACAACACTAAAAACTAGTAATACCATGGTGCCATGAGGTGCCATTATGTCATGGCAGTACCCTATAAATACTATGGTAAGTGGTTTGTGTAACACTTTATTTTAAGGTGTCCTTGTTAGAGTCTAATTACAGTATATATTTAAGTACAGAGTAATATTAATTAACTATGTACTTACTATATGGTTAGGTTTAGGATGAGGGTTACTTGCATGTAATTATGCATACCTTATTGTTCTGTAACATACAACAGGGACACATTAAAGTGTTAACATAAATTGTATTACCTTGTTAATTTTCTAAATGCTATAGTGTTATATCATCACTGTACCATCGACTATGACAGTGTTTTTTCTAATGAATTAAGCATACACAAAAATATGGTAATACCATATCCAAGGAATATAAAAGGCACCATATTTTAAAAAAGTACCATGGGACTACCAGATTATTTTGAATATAGCATGTACTGTAGTACCAAAGTACATGTTTGACCATAAACGTGCAATGTATTCTTGAAAAAACCTTGTAGTTCCATATAAATATTATAGAGAACACTATGCTTCAAAGTTTTTTCTATTCATTGCTAAGGAAGTCTGTAAGCAGAAATTTGGAGCCTTCTACAGCTTGGATGATTCTTTGTTCACTGGTCCAACACGTCAAAGAATTAAGCCTTTCATTGGAAATATTTCAGGCATGTGAGAGCCCAGGTGAACCCCATCTCCAGGATGCTCTGAAGTATGAAAAGTACTGAGATGTAATCAGAAGGGGAGCACTTCAGAAGAACAATCCCGGAGAGCTCAAAGACTACAATGCAACACATGCAAAACACTCATTTTGTTCTCTCTCACATAAACAAACTGTTACCTGAATACGCCCTCTCTCAATTCATACAAACAAATCACAAAGCTTTAGGAAACACACGTTACAGGAATTTTTTTAAATCCACAAAATCACCACTAAACTTAAAAAAGAACCAAGGTCAATAATTCAGCAGAATATAGATATTATAATATATATAGAGAGAGTCCATAAGAGGTAAGATAGTATTTACGTTTCGCGTCCTTCACCGTTTTCAGGGCAGACTGAAGCCTTTCCAGCATGTTGTCCTGATAGAGTTTCTAAATCCAGCTTCAAATCCAGAGACGTCGAGATTTTAATCTACATATAATATTACAAAACAGTGAGGGAATTAAGAAAAGAAGGACTGTTCATGTGTTTTTCCCTTAGAGCAGAGACACTGAGGACGCTTTCACTGACAAAACTGAACTGAGGAAAAGAGAGAGGGGGAGAGGGTAAAAGATTGCAGAGAGAGAGAGAGAGAGAGAGAGAGAGAGAGGGAGGGAGAGAGGGAGAAGGTGGGAGGTGAGTGAAAGCAAGTAAGAGTGATTTAATACTACACTGATTCCTCTCACAAAATGAGAGAGGAAGTGTGTGATATTTAAAACCCTATATTGGGATGTCTAACAATTACGGGTGGGTACCGATACTCTGTACTCAATCGATACCGGTGCTAAATTATAAAAGGCCGAAGTATCGATAAGCTCTGACACTAACGGTTCTGCTTTCGTTACTGCAGAAAAAACATACATTTCCTATTTATTGCTAAATAATCGTTACCCAACATATTTTAACCTTTTCTAATTTGCAATAATATTACAGACATTTGCTTGCACTTGTTATTGGCAATTTCATGCGTGAAATGTCCTTCTGTTCCGCAGTACACAGAGCACAGAGCAGTACATGGTTTGGCCTTGGGACCCACAGTATCCCATGATCATCAAGCCGTGACCCACTATATATACATATATACATACATATATATATAGTTAGAAAATAAAACATAGCAAATTTATGCACACAACGAACACGGCATAACATCTGGCAGGACAGGATGTTCGCTTTTCTGAGGTGAGAGACTTTTTATTCTATAACCAGTTAAGAAAATAATGGTAGAATAATGTCACTGACAATAAACCTGCCAACATCTCATCTGACCGTAGACACTAAATCGAGACAGTTCGTTTTTACTTATTAAACTGACAGAAAAACGGCTTTCATGCACGTCTTTAAAAAATTAAAAATTATTTATATTATAATTGCTTATGCTAGCAGTCTTCCAAATAATGACATAAACATGTTCTCTTTTAATTATTAAAGTATGTTAATATAATGTTAATAATTTAATAAACACACATTTTGGTTACATTAAAAATAGTCATAGAAATATTAAGAGTATTTTTTTCTGCAGTAGCCTAAATATATTTTAAACACTAAAAATGCCTTTACAGTTCATTCTTTTACAGGAAAACAGTTGTTTATTTATTTGTTGTACAATCACTTGTTTTGTCTGTGTAATATTTGCTCAAACATTGGTGTTTGTTAGGCAACAGATTATTATTTTACATTTAAAAAAAAGTTATATAACATTTTTAATTAAAAACACAACAAAAAGTACAGATAAGAGTACAGTTAAAGTACCAGATCGATAAGTGGTATTGATACAGTACAAGTAGTAATACTGTTAAAACCTTAACAATAGCCTACTAACAATACAAACATACACAGACAAACATACTACTGTTAAACAGTCTGGTGTAAATATTATTTTGATATAGAAATTAATACTTGTACTGATCAAGGATGTATTTAATTGATCTAAAGTGACAGTAAAGATACTACAATGTTACAAAAGATTTGTTTCAAATAAATGCTCAAACTTTTGCCATTTATTTTTACCGGTGATATCTTTATTAAATGATAAATCATAGAAATCTGGCTGATACTAATAGGGTATATGGTAATATACTGCAAAATTAATAAATATATATCATTGCACTAAAGGCACAAATGTTTCCACAACTTCCACAACAACACTGGACATTTGGATGTTACAAATAAAAATTTGAAGGGCATTTTGGTAAGTAAAATTGTAGTATTATACTAAATATCAGAATGACTAAATTACATATTCAGTAGAGTGATTTCTCTCAGATGCACTGTCTAGTTACTAGAAACTTTCATGTAAACATTTGTATCTATGAAGTACTGCAGCTACATAAACTTTTAGAAAATGTTACAAAACCATAAACATCCAAAACAGACAAATGTCAATGGTCCCTTCTTGTAAATGTCTTTGTTACTGAAGAAACGATACAGGACCCAAATAACACAGAACAAGTACTGAACTACAAATAAACTGAACAAAGGACAATGCACAAGAAAAAAACAAAGAAAACAGGAAAAACCGTGCACTCAGGAAACTGTTTCATTTGTCGTTTCACAAACACAAGAACTGCTGGACACAAACCTTGACCTCTTTTGGACTTTAACTGATCCTACATTTATATGTCATTTTTACCCTTAACATTTAGAGCAGTGAGGTACAAACATGTACATTTATGACTAATTACAAAACAACTGTAAAGAGCAAAAGCCTCAAATCGAGTGAAAGAAATCATAATTAGTCTGCTAACTAGGGATTCCTGTGCACATGCTTATTACATAATGGCATGACTCAGAAGACGAACATGCTTAGAGGGCATTTTTTGGAAATATTTCTTAGACGGCATTTTTTTTCCACAATTCACCTGGCCTCCAAACATGGAGCAAAGCAGGAGTATAAACTCTCTTCTTTTGCGATAATTACGAAGTAGAATATATTTCCAGAACCTTTTTTTCCCTTAAAACAAAGTTCACAAGATCACATAGAAATCATAAATGCAGATCATGCTCAATCCAGCCTGTACTTACTTCCATTCATCACGTCCTGGGATGCGATGACAAACCCGAATCCTTCTCCTGTTCTCCGTCTCAACTCCACCTCCATCGCTCTGGAAGATATTGCTCCCCTTGTGTCTACATGGCTTTTGGATACTGCGCCGAGATTAGAGGGAGCAGTACGGTTCCACTGAGCAGGTCCGTCCTCGACTCCAATCCAGTCCCGGGGCTCTAAGGTCAGGGTCACGGGCACTGAGTCCAGGAAGCTGGTGCTTTGGACCAGGTTGGGGAGGTCACCACAGGGCGAGGAGGGAGAGAGGGTGCTCTGGCTGGGCACAGCACCATCGGAGGAGGGCGAGGTCAGATCAGGGGTGCCCAGGGAGGGAGGAGGTCTCTTATAGGCATTTGGGGAGCCTGGGGAACAAAGAGAACCTGAGAGAGAACAGGATAGTGATGGGCGATAGAGGCAGGATGTATGCTGTTCTGTGTAATGGCATGTTATATTATATTATATTAATAATATTGCACGGTAGCTAATGTATTATAATATTTTTTTTTTTAGATTTTTTTTATTCAAAATGTAATATTGCACTGCATTTAAATTTAATATTTCTCAAATTTACCTTTTTATATAAAGCTTAATTAAATTCAGTCTTTAAAAACAATAATTTTACTTATATGATTATATGTATTACAGTAGTTATATACAGTATATATATATATTTTTAATATTATACATTTGTTTGAACTTTTGTGTTTTCCTCCTTAGGGTTAGAATTAACATAATGCATTTTCTTTCATTTTTTTTGCTTTTTGTTCTTTTTTTAAACTGTGGTTTGTATTGAGTTCCAAAATTATTCTTAATTGACATTTTTTAAATAGCAATGGAATAATAATAATTAACAAATATTAAAACATTTTCTTCTATTCATTTCCAAAATTCCACACTAAATATGATAAAGTTTGCAGTAATCTGTCATTTAATTATGTTTAATAAAGTGAAATCAAAAGGAAAATTCTTACTTTTTTATAGAATATTTTAAATTATTTATTCATAGACAATTTAGAGGACACTCACCTCCTCTGTAAACCAGTAAGACCACCTCACCCTGTTTGGTATGTTCTTGCAGCACTCTCTGCACCTGTTCATATGAAAAAGATCATTTGCAAGGATTCAACTATGTAAAGTTGAAGAGGAAAGAGCTTTAGAAACAGACCTGAAGATTTAATGAATTACCTGTGCGAAGCTGAGACTCTGAACATCAGCGCCGTTGATTTTAATAATGGCGTCCCCTGGCTGTAGGGAGTGGCACTGTCGTCTGTCCCAAACTCTCTTCACCACTGCCAGCTGGCCTCCCTGCCCCCCAGCCGTCACACTAAAACCCATACCCCCTCCCTCACTCCTGCCCAAGGCCACAGGTACCAGCTCACCCCCTCCCCCGCAGCCTACCCCACCTGGGGCTCCGGGGGACCCTAGGCCACCCGGATGAGGTCGCGGGGGATTGTTGGCTGGACACCCGTTGAAACCACAGGGTGGGTGCTCGGTTGGGGGTGCAACAGCAAGAGTTGTTTGGGGCATTGGAGGCCGCTGAGTGTTGGGCGCTCCCGGTGGGACAGTAGGTCCCACCTCAGGCTGGGGCAGAGGGAGAGCAGCAGAGGAGAGATCGCTCTCGGAAGACTTAGAACTGTGATGGGCGTGAGAAGGAGCTGGAAGAGAGTTGTTGTTGTAGCTTCGGACAAGGGAAGCTCTAGATGGGGAGTGGAAAAAATAAAGATTGTGTAAAAAATAACAGCATCAGTAACAAAAAAATAATAATTATAATAGTATAACAGTAATAATGGTCATTATTGAACATGGTAATGATATTACTATTATTATCATTATCATTGCAGAGATTATTTATTTTATAAATAAATAATGATAAAAATAATGCTAATATTTATTATGAATAACCATGAATGAACATTGTTATGTAATTAACTATTATTATTTCATTATACATTTTTAGTGTTTTAATAATACTATTGTAGTTGTTATTATTAATATTAATCTTTAATTATAATATTGATTCTTATTAATAATAATCCTTATTAATAAACATAGTTATAATAACAATTATATTTTCACAAACAAGTCCATTAATTATTTTTATTAATAATGAACAAACATGGTTATATATTAGTATTGTTATTTGCTAATATTATTATCACCATGTTCATTAATTATAATAATTAAAAAAACAACAACAATATTAATAATAATAACAACAATTATTATTATTATCACAACCACAGAATGATCAAAATCAAGAATGATGATTGTTATTTATTATTAAAACAATAATAACTCAATCTGTCTGAAATGTCATTCCGGTTACCTGCGCGTGACTACAGAGCAGACCTCCGTATCGCTATGACTGGAGCTCATCCGCTCTGATGGAGGAGGGGCATTTGAAGAAGTCACCGCCCCCATGCCTATAGTCCCTCCCACTCCATTTCCATTGGCCATTGCGTATGAAAGTGGTGCTGTGTTTCCATTAGCATCCAAGGACTCTTTCTGCATGCGGGGGTAAAAGTTGTTGTGGCGGGACATGGAGCGGTTGAGGTTCACCAAGGCAGGCTGGTGTCCATCGGGATGTTGGACTTGGGATTGAGCAGACCCGGGGGCTGTAGGGTTGGTGCCTGTTGGGTCAGAAGTGGAGGAAAGGCTGGTTTTGGGACAGCCATCAGGGTTGTAGAGCATTGGATAACCTCGACGGAGAACCACGTCCACACTGTGACCCATTGGGACGGATTTCAGCATTTCTACAACCTCTTTATGGGACAGACCCAGCACACATGAGTCATTGATGTACACTAGGATGTCCGCTAAGAGAGAGACAGAGTGAGAAACATCTGCATTTACACATGCAGGTATTCATAACCAATCAGATTCTCAAGTATCAAAGTGGGCAAACAATAAGGAATCAAAATGCCCTAAATTTTGAAAGGAAATTCAGCGAACAATAAATTCGGCAGTAACTTTCATTTCTGACCTTTTTTTGAGGTTAGTAAACTAAGGTGTCAGAGATAAGTGAAAAGGGTCATGATAAAATAAATAATAACTTAAATCAATAAAAACAAATGAATCAACTAAACTAAATTAAATTTTTAGAACAAAAAAAGACAAACCTCAAAGGATTTTGTTAAGGTACAATGTGACCCCTTTAAGGATGAGTGAGTGAGTGTGTGTGTTTAGTTTTGTTAGTACACGTGAGTGGACAGTGTTGTGTGTGAGACAAGCAGATTAAAACCTACAGGCCCATCTGGATTAAGAGCAGATGAGCAGATTCAAACCATGAGACCCTCCAAAATCACCAAACACACACACACACACTAATCTAATCCAGAGAGAAAAAGAGAGAGAAAGAATGTCAAGGGATTGCCTGCCTAAAACAAAAGTGAGGATTGGAGGGATAGATTAAAGGATAGGGAGAGCAGAAAAGCAAATAGCTCATGCTCCCGTGGTAAAATCTATCTTTTATCCATCCGATCCTTTTCTCTCCCCTGCTTTCTCTACCATCTATAAATGATCTGACTTAAATCCAGATCTATGGTGCTTTTTGTCTTCTAAGCATAAAAAGAGGATGTTAAAGTCAGCAGTACCATTACATCACATATGATTCAGAATGTCCTTAAGAGCCCCTCGCACAAAACTGTGTGTGTTATTAAATTATTATATCTGCCATAAATCTATAAATATTTAAAGAACTGACCGTTGAAGTGCCATCTCCTCTACTGCAGATTTATATAGAAGTAGCAAAAGCATACGCCACTTTTCAAAGAGAATATGCGTGTTGCCAAGGTAATAAAATGTGACATGCAGGAAAATTTGATTTTTTTTTTTTTAATTCATATGTTAAATTGTAATTGTTCTCCTCATGTCATTAGAATAAAAGTAGCCAGATGAAAACATTAAAGCTGAAGCCTCCGTGAACATGTTTGTGCAAAGTGTCATATTGAGGAAATACATGAGCATTTTAACACAAAATTACTGCTTTTTGTCGTTTCTCTTTTCAATAACAAAACAGCTTAAAATAATAATAAAGTAGTACCTTTACATAACTTAAATATTTATGCCTTAATTCGCTTACCATTAAAAGTTAAGATTTTAGATCCTAATCACTGCTATAATTAGTTTTTAGCTTATTGTATAGAAGCGATTGCAATAGAGTGCCAGCTGCATCTGTTTTATGTTTTTTTTAGGACACAGGGTTAAAACTCACCTGTTTTGAGTGCAGAGGGTCCTCCAGGGGTGACGCTGTACACCTGCAGGAACTCTCGAGGTCTACTGCCACCCACAATGTTAAAACCAAACCCACGAGGCCCTTTCGACAGGCGGGTATGGATGGAATAGCCCTTCAGGTCAGATGGTTGGTCTGTGAATGCAGGTACTAATTCACACATACACACAACAAACATAAAAGTAAGTATCTATACATGGGTTGCTAAGTCCACAGTTTTAACAATGCATTTAAGCCAAACTGCCTACACTGCTTTAGGATGGAGTTGACTGCTTAACAACAGTGCCATCTGCTGGGATATGGATTGTACTGGTTATACTCTGTATGAAATGTTCAATCACACACTTTTTATATTCTGCAGTAAAATGTGCAGTACTGGCAAAATGTATATTTACTTCCAGCTTCCAACTGCTGAATTAAGCATGCAATGAAAAGAGCTCATGTGGCAATACTCTATACTGCCATCTGAAACCTGCAAAATAAGTAACAGACATAATGACTTCTGAAGATCACTCATTTCAAAAGCGATAGCAGACATGACCTTCTCAAATCGAAGAGAGCGTGCTTTGAGTGATAGATAACATTAAAGGAAAAAGAGAGATGAGAGAAAAAAAGCGAGAGGGGATCGTGGATGAGGCTTGAAAGGAAAGGAAACAAGGGATAAGATGAAGGCATGAGAAAAAGACTAAATGGCTCCAGGAAGGTTTGTCATTAATCTTTGTGTGAAGACTGCAGAGAGAGCCAGAGTATGTTTGGGGGCAAAAAGTGGAGACGAGCCAAGCTCACACACACATGCACACATATACACTCACATTCTGTCTTGCTGACAATCTCTTTGCCCTGAGTCCTTGGGTCCAGCCAGCTTGTGGTCTTTGAGTTATGGCTGAAAAATGAGAAATGTGAGAGACTTTTTTCCCCTCACAAGGTTTCATCAGCAACTTTTAAGCTGAAATACAACAGCAATTCTGTAAGCAATATACATTAAGCTGACTTAATTTTCATAGATGTAGGCAAATTTTATGCATTTTTCATTGTGAAGTTCAAATGTCACACTTTTTAATGCAAAATTGCATTAAAAATTCTAAATAACCCCATTAAGTGAACATAATTTTCATAGGGTCATATGTGCATCTCACATATCACTTTTTTCTGCATCAAAAATACAAAGTAATCACACTTACTTCCAACATGATCACCGTACGCCCCGCCCCCTGAATAAATCATTTCTTATTGACGCACATCTTAAAGTTCAAGTGTCAAAAATCCAATGTGACATACAAAGTCATCATGTCAACTTTGACTATAATCTTTGATTTCTGGAGGAGGCATATGACCTTCCGTTTATATTCTTGCCCACTCTGTTTCTTACTATATGGTGTTATATTTTCTTTCTTTCCCTGTTGACTCACTTGATGTAATAGGGTTCGCCCGTGTCACTGAACGCCAACTCCCAGTTTTCAGGCAATGCCCCTCCACGTGCTCCGTTCTCCATGGCAACCCCTCCATCCCGCCCACCGCCTGAATCCCAAGTCTGATTAGGTGAGACAATGGTGGTGGGAGGGGCACTGCTGGCTCCTGCAGACCCCGCTGAGAAACAAAGTACAGTGAACATGACATGAGATGCAGCCGTCTTGTATAATCTCAGGCCAGCGAGAGGTCATGCTGTTCATGTTACTCTCTTCTTGCCAGCGCTAACATGAGAAAGACATGAATCCTAAACACAATTCTATAATTCAAAAACGGTGGGTTTAAAATGCAAAATGGTTAAAAACTTCAGTCAAATTCAGAGATGCAGGAAGATTCAGCATGCCACATAAACATTTAAGCAACAACAAAATAACTTCTCATGTTAGACTTTAGGCTCTATGTTAGTTTTTTTTTAAAATGGCTTTTAGAAGATAAATGTATTGTCTGTGTAACAGTGGAAGGAGATAAAATGAACCTAAAGGTTCATATAAAAGAGAAAATTAACACGACCCAAACTTGTTCCATGAAGTACACCATAATTTATAAGATCCTGAAAAAAATGTTTTTCACTTTCAACAGAAAATCTTTCCTAAATATATTACTGTGGCATGAGATAGGAAGTATTAAAATACTTAACAAATTTCAAAATAAAGGTGGACCCAACAGCTGAATACCTGAAAGACCAGAGTCTTCCTCGCTGTTGTCCCCTTCTTCCACTGCCTTTTCCAGGTTGCTGAGTGATTTGCTACGGGTACGGAAGTTCCTCAGGAGATTTCGATGTTCCTGGTATGTAATGGGGGGGCTGTCAGGACCGATGTGGACTGGCCGAGGTGTGCCATAATAGTTCCCTGTGATGATGGAGATTTTTTAGAAATGGCCTCTATGAAGCCACAATCGAAACAAAGGCCTTGAGACACAATGCTTTACATCCGCCAACCTTAAACTGACAAGATCATCCATTTTCAAACTAAAAACTATTGTTCCTTGATTCGATTTATTTGAGGTAGCCAAATAGCCATTTCTAGGATTATGTACCAGAATAGAATAATCAAAACAGCTTGAGACAGGCCTTGGAACTTCAAGATCTCAATTATCAACAACAAGTAGGTATTAATTCAGCAAAATACAAACCCTATAAACACACCATTAACACTGAAAAGAAAAAATACTGTATATATATATATATGTCTAATTTAGTACAACATTCTTCATTAAATATGGCCGGCATAACAATTGTGAAATGTTAAAATTAACATGAGCCCCTTATTCCTGTAATAACATCATGTACTCAAACAGGCACAAACTCCACAAGTCTGGCAAGAGCTCTCCAAAATCTGATGATCCATGTCATCCTGCATGATTTCAGTGGATGTTCCAAAAGCAAGAACCTTTTGTATCAAGGACTTGACATAAATAAGTAAAATAGAAATTAATTAATTTTATATCATAACATTTCTCAACTTCAAAATCCTAAGCTTTCCTCATTTAAAATAATCTTAAATTTAAAAGCCATTTCCAATAGTTCATGTGACCCTAACGTGTCTTTCAAAGTAAAACTTCTTGTTTCACCAGTTTTAATGATATAGTTCTAGTTGTACATTTTATCAAAAGAGGATTTTTTCCTCCTCCTGGCTGCTGCTGCCCTAGATCACACTCTCTTTAAAACCCTTAATCACAGCTGTTATGAAACTAATGAACTGAAAGGATGTTCCAGAGCTCTTTTAGCAACCAGATCAATGGCAAAAACATTAGATTAATCCACCTCTGAATATCTACCTTTAAAATGCTAAAGTAAAAGCATATAACATATACAGTAAATGTTAATGTAAAAAAAAAAACACAAGTTACACTATGAGACCACTAGGGGCGCACAACCCTTCGCAGCTAAGAGTTTACATGTTTGGCACTTTCAGTGATATTTAACCGCAGCACAACTCTCTCACTGCAGCTTATTTACAACTGGAGAAAAAAAATAAATAAACAGAGAGAGAGAAAGAGAGAGAGGGAATGGGGGTGGAGGGGTGATTGGAGACAGAGAAACTGAAATAGGGATTACAGAGAAAAGCCTCTTTTCTCCTGTACAGAGTGATAGAAAAGTAGGAGTGTGGTGTGGTTTCTAGCTGAAGAGATGACTCATGAGCTGCAGGGCATCACTACTCAGGTGTTAAAAACACTTTTGTTATTAATTATAGACATTCAAATCTACCAAATTTCACCTTTCTAGAATATATAGGGGGTCATTAAGGTTATATTAAGAAATTATTACTTTTATTCAGCAATGATGAATTAAATTGATCAGAAGTGACAGTAAAAGCACTGATAATGTTAGAGGTAATGTTTACTGTCCCTGGGAAAACGATACAAAATCAACTAATATATTAAACAGCAGAGCTGATTTCAATTTGATAATGAGAAATGTTTATTGATTCAGCTTTGCCATCACATGAACAAATGACATTTTATAATATATTCAATAAAATTTTACAATATTGATTTTCTCTTGTATATTGTAGATCAACTACAGCATTGGTGAGACTTTTAAATGCCCCACACATTTGAACAGTAGTGTATATAGAGTGAAAATCTTAGCAGGATGAGTAAATATCTAAAGGTCTCAATCTACAAAAAACATCAATGTAAACAAAAATGCCCTTATTGTTGATATTGGCATGGTCAGTGATTGGACCATTGTCACCAGCCCTCGTCCTGTTAAAGGTGTCCAAAACAGGTTTGCAGTAAAACATTTTATGTAGGATTGAGATGGACATAATAAGTGAACAAATTCTTTTTACTTTTCAAAGACAAAAGAAAGTGGCGCAGCGGCATCAAAAACACGAGTCAGCGGAAACATATTCATAAATCCAAGAGCTGCAACTTTGAAGGATGTCATAGTGTGAATCTGCAGCTGTGTGTGAGACCCTTAACAAAGACATCAGCAGGCTCAGACATCAGTCTGCGTTACACGCTTGTTCTCTCTCCATTAGAGCTCTTTTTCAGCTCTTTCTGCTGATAATGTTGGAGGACAGAACCGAGCCAGCACGGCACTTTTCTCCGCAGTCTGGAGGGTGCTTCTCTTGATTCTGATTGGCTTGAGCATTTGGAGCTCTGGCGTGACGCCCTGACCCTCGCCATGTGTTCACGAGCACACACAAACTCAAATGCATAAGCACACAAAATCAGTAGAACAGTAAATAACTGTTATATCCAAAACAAGGCCTGTCTGTTCCATACGTTTGCATAGTGATTTGTCTGAATATTAATTTTGCGAGTTAAATCTGTGGAATAGAATAGAAGGTAAAATGTATAAAGCACACATACTGGTAGCTGAAAAATATAATAAAATCAGCCAAACTGCAGTAACAGTAACAGTTTTGTGTTTTGCTGTTCATAAGCAGTTTTATTGTTAAGCATGTGATATTTTGAATTGTTACTTGAGAGTTAAAATATAATTGTTTTACAAGCAATGAAGTAACCATTTAGATCAGTGGGTCTCAAACTTTTGGACTCAAAAGCCCTCCACTGTCCACAACAATTTTAAAAGCCCCCTAAGCCACAGTTTTGTTTTTATAATTTTTTATAATCAAGAAAAAAAAAAAAGTATAATCGCAAATAAATAAATAACTAGACAAATTTATACTTATTACAAAAATGCCCATGGTACTTTATTTAATTCATTTATATTATCATACAAATATTACTAGTAAAATTGAACTTTCTCATATATTCAGTTTGTAAAAGACTGTGGGAATCCTAAAATTAATATAAAAAATATATATCTTGCCGTTTAGTTGTTTAAGCTCATTTTTGTCTTATTTCAAATTATTTTAAGTCATGTTGCATCCCCCATGAATATGAAACACTACTGATTCTGACCTTTAAACTTCCCACTTTCCAGCAGGGCTCCAGACTCTTCCAGGGAGAAGAATTCCTCAATGGACACAAAGTTATAATCCACCCCTGAAATCTCTCCATCCCGTGGTTGCCTGGTCGTACCTGGGTCAAAGCAGGGTGAGGATAATAAAGTATAAATATAAGAATGTAATTAAAGAAAGAAACACAATATTTTTGTTTAAAAGACGTATGAATTTGTTACAAGAAGACACGAAGCCATTTAAATGGAGACTGTAAAAATAGAAAAGCCATCACAGGGCATTTTAAAAGAACATTATTTTTTCATGAACTTGCATCTTCCCTTTGCTAAAAATCTAATGCATTTAAACACACATACACACACACACATGTTGGCTTTTGTGATTTATGGGGACTCTTCATAGGGGTAATGGGGTTTATACTGTACAGACTGTATGTGGTATTGCCCTACACTGACCCTACCCTAAACCTACCCCTTACAGGAAACTGTGCACTTTTAGATTTTCAAAAAAACACCATTTAGTATGTTTTTAGTAGACTTTTGAATTACGGGGACTCTCAAAAAGTCCTCATAAATCACCTTCATATTGTAATACCCGTGTCATACCCACGTCATTATACAAATTTGTCCTCATAAACCACATAAACATGCACAGACACACATCCTGATGACATCACCAGAAGACAAGTCAGCTTTTATGCGCTTGATGTTTGGATCTACATAAGCTCAGAAAACAGAGAAGCAGATGTCTCGCTCACACACATACTTGTAGCAAGTTGATTGGCATTGATATGCAAAACGGTCAGAGTCAAATGTCTGACGTGAGTGTCAAATGAAGTTACAATCACTTACATAACAGCATTTACATTCTAACAATACTGTATATAAAACAAGCTGCCTGTGCGTCTGTTTACATATGACTTTGGCGGTGTGAGGCGACACCTGATCATGATTTCAAACACTTCAGACTTGCTCTATAATCCCACAGTGATGAGATTATGCAACTCCCTCTCAGTTTTCCATCTAAAATGAAAGTTGAGAAAAGTAGATTTTCCTGAGATAGATTAGCAGTGCATCCAGATTTAGGCTAAACTGATCGCTGCAACTCTCCGACGGTGAGGAAAAGATACAGTGGGAAACCTGCACACTTTGATCAATCGACCTTGCCAACATAACAAATGGCTCTGAAGCAAAAGTCTTCAGGTAGAGAAAAGGTATGTGGTTTATGAGGTAGTGCACATATCGTATGGATCCAACGCATAGTTACTCAACATCAAGAAGGACTGTAATGACTTAAAAGCCTTCAGCCACTATATACAATAAATCATCCATTAATAACAAAGCACTGCATTGTCCCAAGCCCACATATGAAATCAGAGCGCCTGTATTGCATTAATCCCACTGACAGACCATACAAAAAGCATATGAGAGTGTTTTTTCTTTTAAAATAATCACAGCACACTTACCCACACATTTACTCTGAAATGAATCGCTAGTGAATGTGTTGAACGAGACATTAAGGATTTTGAAATAACAATGCATTTTTGAGTCTGGATATATAACAGAGGAAAAAAAAGAGTATCCATTAGAAACTGATTAGATTTTGAAAAGCAGGTGTACATTTTTAGAATGGAGCCAGGTGGTTGGGGTTGAATTATAGCGATCTGTGAAGTCAGCTGGAAAGGACAGTTTAGCTTGATGAAAGATTACGAGGTATGACATGTACTGATGAATTACACACAAGACAAGGAATGTGTTTTTTAAAATAGTAAATAATGCTGACTTAATTTTGACTCTAAAAGCTTCAGTGCTAACTGTTTAGCATGATATTCAGCACCTGGTTAAAGATATCAATGTACATTTAAACTGACACACCTGCGCTATTTGATCCTAAAAGAACAGATAAGAGCAACATCTTACAGTCTTCTAATTGCCTGCGATGTATTCAGAGAAGTCATAGTAAAATGAGCTGCTTTATGGTGTCAAAATAATGATGTGATGAATAAACGTGTTATTTGGGAAAGCCTTTCTTTTTTCCGAGTAGTCAGGCTATGTAACTGAACCGACAGATAAAACACTATGTGATTGGATGCACAAATATGAGTGTGCTTAGGTGTACATTTGCCAGCATGCGTGAATGGGTCTGTATTTGGGTGCTGACACGTTTATGCGTATATGCATGCACAGGAGCGCTGAAAGGCACAGCAGGGTACCTCAGGCTGGAGACAAAGACAAACGTGCAGCTTTGGGATTCAAGAGCAGGAAATAGGTGAAATTTGAATCATGCGGGACGGATTAAATGCATCATCTGTCATGGTGAACGGGCGTCTGGTGTTTTAAAGGAGCCCGGCAGGAGCTATACATTAGTAAATGCATGCAATCATTTCTGAAAATAGTTGCAGTTTTGTTGCCAAGGCAAAATATGGAACAGTGCCATTCACAATGAGCGCACTGCTGTGACATTTGATGACAGTTGCCATGGCAATGGTGAAAGTGCATCGCCTCAAAGTGACTGAACTTTTGACTCCGCATGAGGTTTGACGTGATTGCAAACTGGATTTGTTTACAGTCTCTGAGAGCATCAAAGCATGAGATTGCATGCATGCTTTTGCTGGCTGATGTATTTCAGCATCTTTAACATTTGTGTTTTCAAAGCAGTTGTTTTACTGCGGGGTCTTTTTCAGGCCAAAGAAGCCCTTGGTGGACAGAGAGGAGCAGCAGGGAGTCATTTTACATATTGTTTAATCTCGTGTTGCCAGACCTATGACAAAAAAAGCAGGTCTGGTCCATTTTGCATTTTGTTAAATAATGGAGTGGGGGTTAAATAAAAGAGCTTTAGCGAAAATAATAAAAAATGTGTCAAGTGAGTGAATTTTTTTTTTTGCAAAAATTAGTACATAATGTTAAAACAGATCTCTCCTATTCATTACAATTTAATAATTCCTTAACAGGAAGATAAAACACACAACACTCAAATTAAGTTCGTACAAGCCTAATTTAAATCACTTAAGGCAACTGAATTTTGTTTTATTCAATTGTTTGTGCCAAATATGTCCAAATTTCATATATATGACACAGCATCTCTGAAGTCTAATGCATGGCGAACCTAAAGAAATCTGGTTATGTGTAACTTACAGTAATAAAAGAAAAAAAATCAGATTTTCCCTGTAGCCTGAATAAATCCATTGTACACCTTTAAATGACAAACATGCATAAATCCAGTGATTTGATTATCCTCAAAAGCACTTGTTGTTTCAGTCTGGTATCTTGTAAGCATGACTTTGTTTTGAAACACACTGATTAAAAACAACGTTTGCCTTTATTCCCAAAATTTCAGTCAGATTAGAGTTTACTAGATAGTCCGCAAACGTGCATTAATGCATTTTATATCTGGACATTAAACACATATTTGCATCTTTTTTCTACTCAACTAGTTTCACATCCTACATTAAAGACCCCAATATTACTGAACAGTGTGCGTCACTCACAGGGCACGGCGCGCAGGTAGAGGTTCTCTCGTATGACCTGTTGGAGTTGGCTGTCCATGGATCCGGGTGTAAAACACTTGCTCAGGTAAAGTCTCAGATCCTTACAGAGAGTCGAGCCTATCGATTACAAACACAACACATGAGCAAGAATGAGTTGGAGAGATCTGATTCTGCTTTTTAATAACAGCACTGTTGCCAAACTCACAAATAGAACACTGCTGTCGCCATGGAAAATGAGATAAAGAGGTGAACAGGCAAAGTGAAACTGTCAAAGACGCTGTTCTGAAAATCAACAACCTGAAATACACCTTAAAAAGTGGTAGGGGTGAAACGGTCTCTCACCCTGAATTCAATCCTAATACCACACACCCCGGGTTACTACAGTAGCACCTCAGCCCTCACACACATGCTGAGACTGCACTGCAACTGCAGAAGTCTCTTAGGTCAGTGTGCTGTTGTCACAAACAAGCACTGCGGAGCACCTAACGAGGACCTATCCTCCCCGCTCGGCTTCTCTATATTGATTTTTGCACTTAATATAATCCGGTGATCCACAATCTCAACACATGGACTCCTCAAGGACTCATGGGAAAGGTAGGATGAGTCATTTCCCACTGATCTATTAATTTTTTAAAGTGTGTTATGACCTTAGATGACAGCCAGCTTCCTTTCACGCTGGATATTGATGGTCTTTATACATTGTGGATGGGGATTGCCCGCCCCGATACTCGCCGAAACCTGGCTCCACCCCCCCTTCCTCATGCCGACAGCGATCAATTGGGCCGTCCAGGGCAGAGTTCCGGAGAGGTTAAGTAAAAGAGAGCAGGATATCCCATCCACTTAATGTCTGACACTGAACTGTGGGAAGGTGGAGACCTGGCGTACTGTGGGTATTTTACATAGGGTTGCAAAGGGGTGGAAATTTTTTCTGAAATTTTACATGGATTATTCAAAATATTCCTGGAAAGTTTCCAAAATTTCAGGAATATTTACAAAATTTATTGGACATTTTCCACCTTTTTGCAGCCCTAATTTTATATGATGCAAATTTTTGTATAATTCAAGAGAATACGAGTTTCTGTCTGAACTAATCACAACAGCAACAAGCCATACTACATTTTGTCAGTAATTTTTATGTCATCAAAAACTCACAGCATAACAGCATAATCCCATGCAGAAACAGTAAAAAAACACAACATTTTATGCATCTTATCTAGACTTTTCTGATTGGCTAAGGTAGGTTACATCCCACAGCATTTTCAGTTCTATGTGGTGGACAGAGTGAAAACAAATAACTAAATAAATAATCACCTAGTTGGAAATCTGTTGCATTGCATCTGGTTGTAATGTTTAGTAATGTTTAGTAAAGTTGTAGTGTGTGTAAACATGGTATAAATGTACAAACATATTCAAACCTTGGCATCAGGAAAAAAAATGTCATGCTTTTGAAAGTCTCTCTCCAAGGTTGATTAGTAATATTGTAAAAATAGTAATATTGTGAATAATTATTACAATTTAAAATAACTTTATTTAACACTAATAATGTTTTGGCAAAGCTGGATTAGCAGCCATTATTACAGTCTCCAGTGTCAAGTGATCCCTTAGAAATAGTGTTTAATAAGCTGCATTGGTGCTCTCATTGTCAATAGTCCTAATAAAAGCAAGATTTTGATAAATATTATCCTGACCAAAAATCTTACTGACCAAACCTTTAAACAGTAGTGTATCATCAATCCAACAGGATTTAAATTTTTAATTAAAAAAAGTCTCTATTTTTGTTATTTTCATAAAAAAATATTCTACTTCCAAAAATTCTAGTTACTAAACCAAGCAGCAAAGTTGCTATGCTGAACCATTCAGCCCTTAAAAACATCTAAAACCATCGGCGATACAGAATTTTCAATACAAAAGCTTTTAGAAGCTTCAACCATCCTCACTTAAGAAAGCGTCAATTGACATTCTTGTTACAGAAGTTCATAACATTGCGTTGACAAATCTGAGATGCCTTCATTAAGCATTCATTTATGGTGTCAAGAGCAACTACAAATTCTTAACACTTCCTTTCGTAGAAGCTAGACATGAATATAGTAAATCAGATCCCCATGGAGCATTTTGAGCTGACGTATTCAGGCAGGTTAGATTAGGATAATACAATCCTCAGGCATAATAACACTAGCGGGTGACATGTCAACACTGTGACCTACTCAGGGCTATATATTGTCAGCAGCTATAAAGCTCTCACACAACCCAAGTATTTAATTTAATAAGGGCAACAAAATGCTGATAAAACCACCCAAAATAACATGATAGCTTTGTCAGAAAAGACCTGGCCAGAAACGAAAATAAATTGTCTGATACCCCCATCTTCACTGTGATCTTCAGATAGCTCACAGTGTGAATTCTGTGAATATTTACATATGTTCATAGTCAAACTCTGTTTTATTTCTTCCGTCGATAACAAGAAGTGAATTTTTAAAGAATACCCTGACCGCTCTTTCCAGTATAATGAAAGGAAATAAAGAGCGAGGCCACAACTGTTGTTCAAAATGACAAAAATACTACATGTACAACATTCCAAGTTTTCTGGGCCTACAAAAAAGCTTTAAATAGAAATTAAAGTCAATATGGACTGGTACCTTGACACCATTCTTTGTTCATAAGAGAAATACCAATGTTTAATTTATGTCGTTTTCTTTGAACCAGTTCAGAATTTGTTTATGAGCTGTAACTGCATTTATAATGAATAAACAGTAGCCCACAAATTGAATCACCAATTCTATAGTATATTTTGCTATGTTTTTTCTCAATTTGTAATTTGACAGTCTCAGTCCCATTTCAGTTATTTTACATAAAAAATGTCAGAATATTCTTCATGATTTCTTCTTTTCCACTGAATATTCATAGAGTTGTAAAACAACATGATGATGAGTGAATCATGACAATCTCAATTTAGAATTTGGTTAATCTAGTTCTACTCTGCAAACTGTTTCTTGTATTAGAGAATATTCAGGAATTCTTCTCTTTGCATGGCGCTCTCATATCTAATGCAATGTAGGAGTGGGATCAGTGCACAAGGCGGTTATTCTCTTAATCGTACACAAATCAAATCCTTCCAATTGATAAATATAATACCTGGTAAAACGGTTTTGATCCGAATTGGATGTGGACATGAGTTCAGAACCCCTCTCACATCTCCCAAGGTCAATCCCAGGACAGGTGTACCGCCGATCTCTAAGATGATGTCACCAACAGTGGCTCCACCTCCAGGTGCTGCTGTAACAAATGGGAACTCTCCATAATCTGCACCACCTCCAATGGCCACACCAAGCTCCCCCGAGGCTCCGCCCAGCGGGACGAAGCTCTCCTGCACTTTCGAGCGCCAGTGCAGCTTCTTAACAGTGGCCTTAGACATGTTGACCGCGCTGAAAGAAAAAGAAAGTAGAAAACATGTTCAATTTGTGTCCGAACAAGAACATTTCCCTGCTGGAAAAAAAAACAAGTAAAGTTGGTTTGTTGGGCTCAGCGGATTTCCCAGCTTGGTCAGTTGATTTGAGGCACTTTTTAGCTGACCAGTTAAACCAACTGAAGACCAGCCTGGACAGATCAGAAGACCACCTTAAACTAGGGTTTTTTTTCTACAGGATTGCCTACAAATCAGGGTCTTTGCACAAAAAAAAATATTATTAAAACATATTCAGGGTAACCAACCTATTTTGGTTTTGAAAATGGGTTAATTGAATATGAATAATTTCAGATCATCTTAAAGCCTCAAACACTTTTACTGTGAGTAATATAATGAATGACAATGAAAAAAAAGTCCAAATTAATTTTTAAAGGATCATGTGAAGACTAGAGTAATGCAGCTGGAAATTCAGCTTTGCTATCATCAGGTACATTTCAAAATATCTTGAAAAGGTACATTGTAATAATATTTTATAATATATCTGGTTTTACTGTATTTTTATGAAATAAATGCAGACTTGATGCGCACAAGAAACCTTTAAAAATCAAACTAACCACAAACAGTTGAATAGTAGTGTACTTTATATGAAGTAAACAAAACAACTGAATATGTCTTTTTACATGTAGGTTTGTGACATGGCACAGCACCAAGTCAAATACATACAGAACGAGAATATGTCCCGTAACTCTTCTAACAAGCACAAAATGAGAGGCAAGGGCTTTCACTAACACATTTATGCGAGTCCCAGTGGTATTCCACGAGCTAAACACATGATACGAGTCTCCAAATTGAAACAAAACAAGCAAACAGATGGTCAAAACGCAGTGGGGGGTGATTCTATCCACAAACACAATTTACACGGGCTCATTAAAAATGCATAGATCTATTTCAGGTGTCAACGATTCTGCTATCGAAAATGTACACGTATTTACCAGAAACATCATCTGGGGCTTTCCACTATAGATGGTAAAGTAAAAAAAATACATAACGAATCAGTATCTCAGAGGATCTGCCAAATTACACATCAAGGTTGGCTGCAGAAGGCCCTCTCTCTCTTTCTCCGCATGTGTGTCCCTGTTGCTTAGCCATATAGTGACTCGTATAGTCTCTATAGACATGGATCAGAAGCTAAAGACACAAAAATACAAGCAAAAATAAAACAAATCATCTGAAAATTACATAACACACTTCAGCGTTTCTGATTATGAGCCCGCAGTGCAAAGATCACACACTAGTTAATGCATCATCTGATATACATCAGCGTGGGTGGGGGGTGGCTGAGCTTTTCAATGGACAATACTAACAGAGTTACATAGTTACAGCAACACCATTGCAGTAACTCAGGGAGGGGAGGAGAGGAGGCCGTGCATTCTGGCGCTGCGGGTCTTTTCCATTACCTCACAACGAGAGAGAAAGTTATAACTCCAGGTTGTAGGGACTCTGCCTGAAGCTGTGGAGAAATAGCAGAGAGAGTCACCTTAAAAACTAAAAAAGCAAACAGTGGCGTGAGCACTTCAAAAGGCCGGTATCAAAGTCCATGCAACCTGCCGCAGTGTGTTCGCACCTCACTTGAGCGCACACACACACACACACACAGAGTACAGTGTGAATGTGATATGAGAGAGTGTACAGTTCGCCGGAAAACCTCTCATGCAGGTAAAATAAGACTCAGCACTTAGGAAGCAAGATTAATATATAACTTGGCTTTAAATATGCATCTGGATCTTGTCAACCACTTTGTTCGCCATGTTTCTGGCAACCCTATGGGATGATGTTTTATGTGTCACAGATATACACTCCCATACGAGGCAAGTTTCTTCAAGTATATCACAGTTGTGTGACATCTGTGTATTTTATCTAGATCTAAAGCCCTTTCCTTCTCTGATTAAATCCCGCTTGCGTCCTCCGCATTATATATGCATGCTGAGTCTTCATGGGCTGCTGATATATAGAGAATAATTGATTAACTACTTTGGAAAGGTGCCCAAAACTGCCACCCCATCCTACTTATGAATAAAAACTCATAACCCCAAACAAAAGAACTGTTTGTATTTTCCATACTGTTCAAAAGCATTCAAGACAATGCTTCTAGTGGTACGGATGCTCTTCAAAGTCATTCGAACGGCCACAGACATTTGTATAAACAGTATATTTGACATGGCGACTATGCAATATCAAACATTTATCTTACATTTATTCATTTAGCAGACTCTAAAGCAAATTAACTGCCAGGTATAAGTCTTTTGGATTCACAGAGGTTGTATTTATGTTTTATATATTAAGCAACATAAACATTTTTCACCATTTAAACAATAAGAAATGTTTTCTGCATGTTAAATCAGCATTTTAGAATGATTTCTGACTGATCTAATGACTTTGAAGACTGGCTGCTTAAAGTACTGATTTTTCATCATACTGTAGGAATGAGTTTAGTTTTAAAATATATTCAAATAAAATGTACTGATTTTTAAATAAATGCAGCCTTGGTGGCTTCTTAAGAAAACATTAGAAAATAATAATAAATAAATTATAAATTAATAAATTTTAGACTTGCAGTGTAAATTGAAAACATTATATGTAATACATAATGCCATGTTTTTAAGTTAAAGCTGGATTAATACACAAGTAGAGCAACGCTGGTAGGTATAAAACTTCTCACTTACAGTTTTCAAAATGTGACTTCAAACCTAAGGTTAGGGCTCTAACCCTGCCTGAACACATCGGATATTCTCATTAACTCTGAGGGAGTCTGTGCCTCCAAAGATGAAGTACAGAGAGAAGATAAATCCTGCTGGATCTTCAGGTGAGTCGATGAGCCTGCTCAAATCGAGAACGGGTTTAATTGAAATCTAAAGGCCCAGATGTCACTGGGCCAAATGAGAGATGTAGATCAAAGTTTTGTGGATGGTGCATGGATGCTGTGCCGTTTAAGATTTTGTCGACATCTAATGCAGCAACTCTTAATGCCAATTATTGTTGCTGTGGAACAAAGCTAAAGATCAGAGAAGAATGAAATTCAATTTCTACCCCCTGTTCCCTCTCTGAAGCAAAATATTATGTGATGTCTTGATTTCATTGTACTGTAGAAATAAACATTAACTTGAGCTCCCAAATTAGAGAAACACAAGACCCACCCCCATCATCACCCACTTCTGCTCGGAGAAAAAAAGACTAACTAGGTTTGCTCATCTTATTTAGCCTTCCAGGCTGGTCTTTTGCCTGGATTCAGATGGCTTTGCAGCACTTTACATCTGGTCGGGCCATTTAACCAGCAAAGGTTTAAGCAGGATTCCTTAGAAAGACCAGCTTGACATAGGCTGAAAATGTCTACAGAAGTTCTTTTAGATGGAAAAAGTACATGCGAATAAAACTCTTCCACAAATCAGATCCAACTTATATTAAACCACTCAAACTATGTTTAAAATCTCTCTGAGGCATCACGCTGCAGATCGCTCCTGTGTAAAGAGCCCCAGGTACATCAGTCTGCTGTTATATGCTGAACCATTAAAGCGTCCTGGGCGATGAAAAGCCATGGGGTTTGTTATTTCTTTACATCAGCAGTCAGGGTTTCTCCTCAATAAAAACAAACAATCTGGAAATCAGAGCAAACCTCTCCAGTTAAAAGAGGTCACACTAGACAGAATTCCAACATGATTCAAGTCACATTAGTTTAGGACTACAAATCTCAAGATCAAATGGCACAATTTCAGCTACTGCTCACTTTAATGTTATGGAAAGTGTCTTTTCTCTGCAAATTGACATGTTGGAGTCAGATATGTATTCTAGAGATGAGAAACTTTACGGCACTTGAACACGCGCTCATACATATAAATTCCCACAATGCACACCTGCACATGCTCATTTGCATAATGTCACTATTTCGCTGTTGATTTAAGTCTGTAACCTTCATGCCAGCAGCTTTTACGAGAGTAACAAGTAAATGTAACAGGGAGAGCAGAGGACAGAAGAGGAGAGGTATGAAACTGTGTAGCCTGGGGGAAAGATAGAGTAAGATACAGAAGAGTGACGGAGGGAGGCAGTTCTGCAGCAGTAGCATGGCAAACTAGTCAGTGATTGCTATTTTTACTTTTTTTTTACCATTACATTTACATTACCATATTCAAAATGGATGATCATTTGCTTAATGTGTGTGATAATATGAATATAATTTGTACTAACTCTTTAATAAATTGAAACCTTGGACTTATAATATTATATAGTCACTATCATAGTTTAAGTTTAGTTTTTAAATATATTTTACATTTTCATTCTCATTTTTGTTTTGTGTGTTTGTCATTTAATTTATTTTTAAAATGTTGATATAGTTTTATTTATTTTTATTTTGAGATATTTTAGTACATCAAATATTTAGTATATGCTAAATTTAAAAAAGTATTACTGATGACTCAAGTTGATTCAAGAAACTGATGTGCAGTGCTTTTAAATAATTCTATTCTGTTTCTTTCTTATTCACATTTTCTTACATAGCTGTTTCTCAGTATACTATATATTATTTGTCTACATTAGTTATTTGACTCTGTTTTTATTTTTTAAATATTCTAGAAGCTTCAATGTGTGTGTGTGTGTGTGTGTGTGCGTATTTGGTGTGTGTGTAAACATATACTTGGCAATGTTTAACATTGGATTGTTTACGGAATGACACATGCCCTGGCAAATTCCCTCACAGATGCTCAGCGGACAAACAAATGTAACCACCATTCCTCCTCATAACACGCCTGAGATCTCACAACCCTAATAAAACACACTGATATGAGTATGAGTGTGGCCATAAACGCTGTGGAGGGTTATGATGGTGCCGAGAGGGGCTGCATGCTGCTAGCCAATGACTGCAATGGTCATTATTTACCAGCAGAGTGGACTATGAATCCCACGTCTCATCTCACATCACCGCAAACCCACAGCACGGCGAGTCGCAACTGGTCTGACACATTTTCTCAGCACCTGCTCGCTCTCGCATTACACACTCAACACTTTCTGTGTCTATTACACAGAGAGAAAAACACCCATATTCATTTAAACCTGACAGGGTTACGTTGCCTCCAAACAGGAGTGCGCGAGGCCGCTGTTTTACTACGTGGACCAACAGTTCACTCACGCGTTCGCGCTAATGTACTGCTATTGTTGTCTCAGAAGCGCTTTCACGCGAACATCTTTTATTAAAGACAGGAACGAGTAGCACATGTCGACTTGAAACGAATCGCGGTGGAAGAAGATGTGATGGAGATAGTTGACACAAACAAAGCAGCTGACAAGGAGAGAGCGCGCGCGGCGTTAAATGCTGCAAAGGCAAAGTGGCTCCCTTGGCACCAGTCGCCAAGCAAGGACATAATGGAATTCGCGCGGTACACCTACAGCAATGAATGGACAAAAGCATATGGCAGTAGTATCGGATGGTCAGCCAAGCAATAACGCGGCGGTCTGTGACATACCTTCATAATTCCAGCCTTCCCCCCGCGACGTACTGCCTTATGGCTGTAATCCTTAACAATACTCTATCAATATTGATTGCCTATCGGAGTCGCAGGTGACTGCAGATACGCTGTGTTGGAAGAGCACTACGGTTGGAGGTCCATTGCTCTGCGCTGCTGAGGATGAACTGGCCGGAGAGGGAGGACAGTGTAGCATTACAGTCCCGCGGGGAAGCCTCGTGCCCTAAGGGCCGCTCAGCTAATGGAACATGGGTCAAAATTACGCTGCATTCAGTACAGCCCTGTCTTTGCAGGTTTGGCAATAAGGAAGCGATGATAAGGCAGCCAAGCGGAGGGGAGGAGAGGAGGAGGTGGAGGAAGGGACGGATCGGACCGCCTATGGATGGAGGTGATTGGACAGCGCCGCGCGAGACTGGGAATACATGAACGCGCCGTGACTCCTTACCCAAATACTTCAATCAAGAAGATGTATTTGAATTGATAATGAACAGGACTGCGTGCCTCTTATTACGCATGCGAACGTTCTGATCAAAGACACAAGGCGAGTATGGGGTATGAAACGTATTTATTTTGGTGACACTTCTCTGAATGCTCATCTGCTGTCAACAAGTGCAAAGGCAATTGACGGACGAAGTAAGTGTTAAATAGTTAACACTAATTTTGCACTTTCATTCTTGGTCAAATGGTCAGTTTTAAAACAAGAAAATGTGTAGGCTACTTGAGCTTATTATATTTTATTAACATGTGGCCAGTTAAAGGCAAAAAGGTTTGTTCATTGCCATTTTTATTTTTATTTGTTAATTGTTTAAAACAAATGCTATAAACATGAACTAAATATCATAACAAGAAATATAAACAATAAAAAAAATAAGAACTATTTTTTTCAATAAGAATCCGCGGTATTGTTTTAATAATTGTGTTAATAATAAATACCTTGATGAATAGGCTAATATGCACTATATACACACTATTCATAGCAAGTAAATAACTAAAAAAAACTATTTACAATGTACTACTCAGTATATCAATTAATATATTTACTATGTTTACCTTTTTACATTTTCCAGTTAAGAATATGTTCAGATTAAAAAGAAAATATAGTGCAAAAAGTCTGAGGTACTTCCGGAAATTGACTGCCGTTTCCTAGATGTATTTAGATAAGTGCTGTATTTGTAACAAACTGTAGCTATTCTTTCCGCCCGGTGAACGTGATTTCACCAAGTACAAGATGTTCCTGGATCAATATCTTTGCTGATCCTGCAACAACATTCCAATCAACCAATCACAATTGAGAGATAATTTTTCTGGAAATATCTGTTTTGTTAAATAGCTATAATTTCTCAATGATTTTATGCCCAGATTTTGGGAAGGGGTAGGTTTAGAGGTAGGGATTGGGATTGGGATGATCTATATTTTTGGACAGTATGACTCATGACGTCGATGAGTTTGTACGTGGGTGACACTCTTGGTGGCCTGCGTGCTGCAGCAGCGTCTCGTTGATCTAATGGGTCTTTTTTCAGCTGACATCAGCGGATTACGTTCATTGTTTACGGTTCGCCATGACGTCAGCGCTAACTCTTACTAAACACAATCGAAACTTTCTGTTCCGGGTCCCTGACGTTACATATGTTTGACGCGTGTGTTGTTAAACTAAGCGTAAACTGTACAGTAATCTCAAAAATTTGTCCTTTATTATTACGCCACTGTTTTGGATATAAAAAAGAGAAAAAGTGTTGTAAGCGTCATTAACTAATGCGCACACTTTATCCATGTGCTCTCTCTGGTTACCAAGGAAACTGTGTGGGTATCTTGGATACAGTGCCAGTAGCGCATGCAACCCGCAAGCACCACCCACCCCAAGAAAGACATCATCTAGATCATTTCCAATACGTGCGACTGCCTCATAAAATACATTATAAGATATTTAACGAAAGTTAACGGACAATTGCATCGAGCTGCTTGCGAACAAACAACCGAGTATTTCTTCAATAATGCATACAGCCCTTTGGTATCATAAATAACAAGTGGCAATTAACAAGACATTCTCTTCATTACAGAGGGGATGATGGAATGCCTGTTGCAGTGCCACAGTTGTGTGGAAGTGTGTATGTGTTTGGCTGGGGGTTAAAGTCAATGAAGCTCCCAAGAAAGTGCTGACTATGACTCAGTTTTAGTACAGAAGCGCCTGCTTACTGCAATCCCAGTGCACCCCTGAGTATAGACTGTGCATGGGAACAAACAAAATCAGGCATACACAAACTCAGAAGCACATCACTTAGATGTAGACAGTCAGTGAAGTCTATGGTTTATTATTCACGTATGCTTTCAAACTATTAGTAGCCTGCGTGCATTCAGTTCAATATCTGGATATACAACCCAGTTATGTTCAGTGTCAAACTGACCCTTATTGCATTCAATAAAAAATGTTTCTCACACAATACAATCATGAGAACCATTTTGTAAGCTTTGGTTTTCATAAATCGTAAATATTATTAACAGTTTTTTAAGTATTTTTATTACTAAAAATAGAAAGATTTGAAAAAGAAAAGGTTTGCATTTCACTGAAGATCAAACAGTGAAGAATAGAGTTTGCAATGCCAAGATCGTACAGGCTCAGATTCACAAAGCAAGGGCTGATAAAAATGTACACCTTCGATGCAGTATCAGTTTCTGTGGCTTCAAGTGTCTGCTTAAAGCATAAATTTAAATAAATAAATACTTTTACCAAAAATAAATAAATAAATAAAAAGTTTAATATTAGGTCAGGGCATCTGCATTAACAATGAAAACATCAATATTTCATATCCACAGCATTGCAAAGGCATGTGTTCTGTAAATGAAAAGAAGTCACATTTCCAGAAAAATAGCATAGGTTAACCAGTAACAAAATTAAAGTAAATACTGAATACTAACATGTTAACTGACGTTAAAATGCAAAACCTTTCTTTTATGTGTTACACACATTCATCTCAGCTAAGCCCCTAATCTAACAGAGCACACCATGGCACTCACTGAAGAGAGAAAGAGAAACCATGGGAGGAATAAAAAAAAAGAAAAAGCAAGAGAGAGGGAGGCTGAGTGAAGACGTTGAAATAAATCAAAGTAATTCATCTCTTCAGAACACGATAGCGGATAAAGGCGAGAGCATGTGAAGAAGGGGTTTCACATGAGAGAGATGAGGAAAATAGAGACTTATAATTTTCTTCAATGTTATCATGTGTTATATGAAAAAAAAATCAAGAAAAAAATGTTTTATGAAAGCTGAAACCATATTAGATAAGAAAGCTGAATACATGTGAGGTAATTATGACAGTCTTAAAGTTGAAACAGTTTATTTACTATTATGTAAAATGGCATTTAAAAAAATCAGATTATCTTAATCTTTCAAATGCCACATGCACTTTGAGTCATTAACATATTTTATGATGTCCTCCTGCTGAGAGCTGAGAGTGTAACCACTAGAGGGCAATAACTGTCCATTTTTATGTGTCCATTTTTACAAGCATTTGTTTAATTGATCACTACAGCAGTGTATAGCAGTCCATAGTGGACTGGTTTATTCATCTGTTCGTTTAGTAGGCTAAGATTTTAAAGAAATGTATGGGGAAAAAATAAACACTTTTAGCTTTCACTATTCAGGTGTATATTGCAGCTGAATAGATACAAGATTTGAGAAATAAGATAACTGGCACTTGGACATCAATAGTAGTGAACCAAAAAGGACATCATGGTGTGTTCAACAGGGGCATTGCCCTTGAGCAGTGCACTTAACCCGCTGTTACTTCAGGGAGACTGTCTCTACAATTAGTGTACTGTACATCCCTCCGGGTGACAAGTGTCTGCTGAATGGTAAATAACTGGTAGATGGTCACCATCATAAGATGGAAAATATTGTCATTTTAAACTGCAAGGAGAGTTAGATGACACAACTGTGTTTCTATGGGGAGTGATGCAAAATTCATTATGTCTGAAGCATTTAAGTCAATTATTAAAAAGGCATTAGGTGCCTGAACTTAACATTGAATCAAACATGTTTAAAGCGGTACATGTATGTGGGAATTACAGCAACTTAGACTTTGAGATTGTCATAGGAATGTCAGGAGGAAATCATTAGCAGACAAAAGCTTCAATTGCAGGTTACCTCTTTGCCATCCTTGAGAAGCCGACCTCTGTTCCCACTTTGTAAGACATACAGAAGAAGGTATTTTTACAGGAATGCATGGAGTTCCAGAATTCACATTTGTTTGAATTGTATTGTAATTTCTTATTTAAGTTCTCAGTAACGTATATTTCAGTGTTTATTTTAATAGCTTACAAAGGTGGGTACATAGACTCATGCCATTGTACAGTTAAGAACAGTATTTATTAATTTCGCCTCAAATGCTTTTTTATTTTCATGATTATGGTTCTTGCCTTGTGTTAACCTTTACATTAAAAGAGTTAGAATTAGTACAACTGAATTTTGATTTGCAATGCTCACACATCCTTTATGCAATATCCAATCGCACAAGAGCGCGCGGACACAGAGCGAATTCGTTCACGCGCTCGTCTGTGTATGTGTGTGTGGACTGATCCGTTGCGTTAAAAAATGAGCTAAGACTCGCCCACATTTTCTGTCGACGCTCCATAAATTCGTTTGCCCAATATCCTTCCCTTTAATAAGTTTCTAGGCTGCCTGTCCCTTTAAACGAGTCATTTTTCTTTAATCCTGAATTGATGGCTTAAATGCGGAGATAGAGAGAGGACACGGGGTGGGCTTTATTTATCAACGTCTAGATTTTTTTTTATTTTAGTTCCCAACGCCCTCAAAGTTGATTTTTAGATGACGGGAAATAAATGAACCCGTCTGTTTCTTTTTAAACCAACTGAATACTCATTGGATTGAGAATGAAAAGCTTTTAGGAGGTGACTGGCAGCGTTTGGATACAGGTCCAGGACTGAACAACTGGAAAACTTAACGCTTTCATAGAAAAAGCTAATTTTGGAAATATGCCTCAAAAATGTGAGTGAAGAAACTGTCGTGAGGATCATGCATTCTGCTCCAATGAGGTCAAAGTGACAATCTCCGACATGTATGAGGAGAACCGAAAAAGTAAGTTTTATTTTATAATTTAATTCAAATGTTTAGGTTTAGTTTTTATTTATACACACATGTTGTAGCCGTTAAGTTGCCAGTATTTACACATATTCATACATTGTATATCCGCCGGTAAGTTGTCAAAAACACATCTAAACTTGTCTACGTGTCTATATGAAACATAGGAACGTTCATTTTAATTTTAATGTTATTTTGTTCTGCTCTTCAACATTTACATCTTTGGTGTATGAAGATTGTGGGTTTTAATCACACAAAAATAAAACACCTGGCATGACGCAACAACAATGTACTAAATGTGAATAACAGAAAACAATGAACATAACTAAACAAAAATAACTTTTTAAAAAAATACAATGCAGATAACACAGAATTTCAATAGCAATTTGCTGTAAAATTTTATAATTTTGTACATATTGCTTTGGTAAATATTAAAGTTTCTTATTATTTCGTATTACTTTACCTATCCTAATAACAGTATTTTACTGAAACATTTATATTTTTTTGTTATAATAAACATTTAAACCATGTGAAATAGTAGTTAAAGTAGGATAACTGCACCTCATCTGTCAAAATAATTGACAGTTGTACTAATTACAGGAACACAAAATGTTATACATGTTAATTATAATGAAAGATGAAGGTTTTGAGCCTTGAGCTCTGTTGAGATCAAATTATGAATTTATTTCTCCAATTTATTTTTCTTGTTCGCAGCACCAGATGTTTCACCGCCACAGGGTCATTTTCAGAGCACAACCTGCACATGCGCTTTATGATGACTTTCTGATTGCAGGCAACCTGCAATTACAGATATCATTTGACTCCCATCATAGCCAAGTAACCCCAGCACTGCAGGTTAATGCACATAGTAGAGTGTAATGCAGGGCCTCTGGAGATAGCAAATGAATATTCTGCGGCTAGTAAGTTTGATTAAATGGGCCTCTAATCTTTGATCCCTAACTAGCTCAAGAACCAAATCCTTCTGCTTTAGAAACAAGTCGGCACATGAGAGTTGCTTTTCATCTCTTTGTACATCTCCACTAAGATAAATATAATATAGATAATATACAAACAATTAACTTATGTAGCAATATGCAGATCACTTAAATTTGAGTTGTAGTACTACAAAATAATGTAGTAATGATTTCTTAAATTATTTAATTATTCCTAAATTATTTGGTTAAGTTCATACAAACTGCCTAGCCAAAGAAACTAAGCTTCATGCTTGTTTAATCTTCAATGAAATTCATAAAATTGTCTATGTATTGACATCCACACAACATAGGAGTTGCAGCTCACTGTTATGGTGTTAAATTACAAATAAAAATTAAATGGTATGCCTTTAAGGTCAGGTTTGTTTATTCACTATATTCAGAAATATAAATTAAAACATGTAAATGTCATAACTTAAAATTTCAAAAGTATCCTGTTTGAAATAATAGGCACGCAGCAAATATAATACCACGATTGAAAACCCAACAAATCTGTCTTTAAAGAGCCTGTTGGCTTGTGTTAGCCATCATAATAAGGGTTACACAGAGCAGCAGCCAAAACAAAAACTCATTTTTCATAATACCTTTCCATTTTAAATGTTCAATGAAAGCACTGATTGCCGTTATCTCTGACTGAAAGGATTCATTTCGGTCTCACCGAGGTCTTATGCATATATTGAAGTTATAATTCGCTATCTGCACAGTGTCCTCGCGATCTCTCTCTCCCTACCCATGACTCTCTCTGTTAGCTGTCAGCTAGCTGTGCTAGAGGCTAACATCATGAATCCACAGGTACTCACATATGAAACCGCTGGCCCAGAATCCCGCTCTGCACCCCCTCTCACAGTGGGAAGTAGGTCACAGCTGTTACTGTGTGGTTCTCCTCACCTAGTGCAGAGGCCTCCTGTTTATCAGAGACTGTGGCAGATTAGAAAGCTTTGTCTTCTTTATCTCACTCACCCTCTTTAATATGACTGAAGTCATTCGAGTTTCTTTGTTTGTAGTTACCACGCTCTCTATCACTCTTTTCCTGTGTCCAGATGATGAGGAACACTTGCCATGGAAAATATAGTAAAATTGAGTGACTTGCAGTACTCTTTCTAACCAATACTTGTTACTCTTTATACTGTCTGCCAAACAGGTGCTATGTAGGCCCTTGGCTCAACAATCAGGATGGCCCAATGCTGAACTGTCACCTCCCCTGTTGGGCCAGTTCTATATCTTAAGTTTAATGAAAAATGACAAGTAAATTCTATTGAAAAATCCACACAATCCCAGCCAATCAGGATTGCTGTAATGCAAAGCTGTATTTTGGACCAATGAGATTTTTTTTTAAAGTAACTAACTACTGTAAGCTTGCTATGCTGGGGGAAAGAAGAGCATGGATTTTGTTTGTTGTTTTATCAAATCACAGTGCAAAGCAGGCAACAGAAAATTTTTGGCAACTATATTAATGCTATTTTACTGTATGTTCTTATTAGCTGTTTATAGTTCAAAAGTTTGGGGTTAGCAAGAATCTTTAGTGTTTTTGAAGTCCCTGATGCTCACCAAAGCTGCATTTGAATCTGTTGAACAATTCGCTATCAATGTTGAAAACGGTTGTGCCACTTAATATTTTTGTGAAAGTCATAAAGTCATGTGGAAAACCTAATACATGATTTTAGTCAGGTTCAGCATTTGATTGAAACATTGCAAACATCTTTACTGGTGCGTTTGATCAATTCAATCCATCCTTCTCACTCATTGCTATTGTGTTAGTTAATGTTCGTTCACAGACTGGTTGTTTGCTGTGTCATGCAGACATATGACCCTTCATTAAACCTCTATCTTTAGGAAATGGGTACTCCAATGAGGAAGAGGAGGGTGGTGGCGAAGCGGAAGAGGAGGAGGAGGAGGAGGGAGGTGGAGAAGGAGAGGGCAATGAGGGCGACGAGGAAGAAAAAGATGAGTGGGAGGAAAATGAACGACCGAAGATGAATCGTACGGAAACGCTCAACTCCACCACCAGCTCCACTGGCACGCAGAGGAAGAAGAGTCAGCATGTGAAGAAGCAGGTCCAGGGCTCCAACCAAGTCCAACGTGCGCCCAGAGCTCTTTTCTGCCTTAAATTAAACAACCCCATCCGCAGGGCTGCCCTTCACCTTGTGGAGTGGAAGTATCCATTACAACTCAGTCAAGCAAAGCTTAAACTACTACTTTCAAACTCTATCTGTTTTAAAAAACACATTGTAATTTGCTAAATAATTCCTGTTGAATGTAATGGCACTCTGATAAGATCAGATTTTCCTTAACCTGTGACTCCAGACCATTTGATATCTTCATTCTCTTGGCCATCTTTGCTAACTGTGTTGCTCTGGGGGTCTCTAAGCCTTTTCCCGAAGACGACTCAAACGCCACTAACCATGACCTAGTAAGTATTGCTTCCTCTCTCTCAAGAAATTGGGGTGGTGTGAAATTCAGTTCCGCTTAGAACTGAACAGGGATTGAAAAGCTTCTAGGTTTTGATGCAAACATAAGTTGTAAGTTCCTTCGAAGTATTTTTTTGAACTTAAAGAAAGTGCTCAGCTCCACCACCAGCTCCGTCATAAGATACAGTATGGTTTGCAAAATTGTAAAAAGGTAAAAGTGTGCAATAGCCACCAGAGAGAGCAAAAAGGTGTTTCCCTTCCCAGGTGTAGTTTCATAATCAGATATATTGGGATGGTGCCCGGAACAGAGCGCTGACCGAATTCCACGCTGACCCATTTGGGAGGTGTGTTATGGATCTCAGGTGCAGTCAGAAGCATGCATGTGTTGATGTATTATGTAATATAAATTTCTTTACTAATGGTTTGTCCTATCTGGTCTTTTCTGGTCTTGTTGCTGTGTCTTTTGGTTACTGTGTCTGGGTGGTCACTTCGTGTTTCAGTGTTCATGTTGGATTGGAGCGCTGCTCTTTTTCTCAAAAAACTTTGGAGAGGTTTTTGTTAATTTTTCAGTATGTAGTTTTACAGTATTTCTAAACAGAAGTCCAGTGGTTATAATTTTGTGCAATATTGCAATGACATGTTCAAAATGGAGACCATATTTATCTGGTGTGATTTGTTTGAAAAAGATAATAAAACAGAAAAAATAACAGTGGAGTCATTTTAAAGAACAGTTTAGTCATTTACTGGTGCTTGGACAGAAAGACACAAATTAAGAAAATACAGAACTTTACATTTTATGCAGAATGTAAGCTACTTTTATATACTATTAGTAATGACGTATACTTTTTTGTTTGGGGTTATATTTTTTTAAGTCACTTTTGCTTCCCAATTTATGTGTTTAATCAAAAATACAATAAAAACAGCAATATTGTGACATAATATTACAATTTATTAGTAATTACTAAAGTTTAGTGTGCATTTTGTTATCCCTCTGAAAAAACAAATGCACAGACACAGTCACACACACACACACATAGGTGCACTGGCCTCAAGCAAGAGCGTTTTGTCATGTGACTCACTTTAGCCACACTATTTTGAGTCCTACTGCTTTCCCAGTGTCAGAAATTTCTAGAAGCTCTGTACTTTGAATATCACAATTTGAAAATCAGGTCCCATTTTGAGGTAAAAATCCTTCTTTTTTTGCTGTCACTCCATAATCCCCCTCATCTCACTACCTCTCATTGTATCCCATCAGAGAGCGTCACATTTGATCCACTCAGCAGCCATTCTTAAAGGCACAGTTCACAGAAAAATCATAAATTCAGTCATAATTTACTGATCCTCATGTGCTTCAAAACCTGCATGACTTTATTTTGTCTGTGAAAAACAAAAGAAGACATTTTGAACATTTGTCTCCACTAACTTTCATTTTATGGGCAAAAAAAAAGAGACATTTTTGACATGTGCATGAGTAAATAGTGACATAGTTTTCTTTTGTGGTTTAAATCTCATTGTGTTACTGTAATGTTGGCACCTGTATCTGAGACTGCAAGGCTTTAATTTGCTTGCACGTTAGTGGCATCGAGAAAACAAAGTGCCTTTTTTCTCCTCGGTTGCAGTGAGGCTGCAACAATGCGAGGCTGCATGAGCTTGTGCGCACTACAGCTTCACTTCGGCATGCAAAGGTCACTGAGATGAGAGAGAAATCGTAAACGAAAGAGAAGCGCCCCTAGCTATTGTTTCCCAGTAGGGGTCGGACCAAATGAAACACCTTTCGTTTAAGTCCAGAATTCCTTTTTCCACATCTCGGGCACACTAGCACTTTCGCTGGACTTTGCTAAATCAGCCATGTGAGCCTCAGAGTTTGTCCCGCTGTCATCTCGAGTGTACAAACGCGTGTGACTGCGCCCCATTCGTACTGAAATGCTCGACGTGTTGTGAAGTTCTGTAGTGAAGGGGATCTTCCCTAAGGCTTGTGTGAGAGAAACAGGAAGAGAAAGAGAGGAAATGAGAGAGAGGAGACCAATCGAGTTGCATGCGATCAGGACCCTGAACACGACCCCCCTCGGGCATTGCCTCATGCCTGTCCCATCAGAGCACCGCTTTCTTTTTATAGAAGAAGAATTTGCATTCAAATGTAAGAGAAGTGACACAGCAGTGACAAAAGAGCAAGGGCATAATGTGCAACCCAGATGAGAGATCACTGTGTAGCATGAACTAATGAACAAATGAGTGGTTTCTCCCAGAGTCAGCTTTTTTGTGGGTTTTAATATTCACTCACTGAATATTGCATGCAGACCACGTTTGAATTTCAAAAACTCCAATACTTTCTAGGAAGCAGAATAATAGTGTTGATGTTTAATGCAAGAATATAGGCTTTGGTTGTAAGTAAATGCAATTAAAAGTAAGGCAAAGTGTCAACCACTTTGGAAGCATTTTAGTTTGGGGGGAAAAAAACTGAAATATTAGCAAAAGGGAACTTAATGGATAAACAAAATGAACAAAAAACGGCTAAACAAAATTCAAAACATTCTTATTAGTCCCACTGCTTTGACCAAACAAAAAAACAAAATTATTCAAGTGCAAAGGCTTATGGGTATTCCTGCAGTCACAGTGCTTTTCAGTAACACAGTGACTAATGTTAATGCTCAGCAGCAGATGCTGTGATGTGACGTTCACAGTACTTAGCCTTTCCTTCTATTGCAGTTATATTTATTGTTTTCATTTCATTGTTACATTTCTACATGCTCAACCATTTTTCATTACTTTTTTCAGATTTTTGAAAGAAGTCCCTTATGCGTATGAAAGGTGCATTTATTTAATCAAAAATTGCAACATTGTAGAAAAAAATATAAAAAATATCATATACAATATAAAAAAAATCTTCTTCTGTGGAACAAAAAGGAAAATACTGTGAAGAACGGCATTCTTAAAAATTCTCAAAAAACCATCTTTTTATATTCCAGAGTAGAAAGAAAGTCATATAATTTTTTAATGACTCACGAGTAAATGATGACATCATTTTCATATTTGAGTGAACTGTCCCTTCAGTTAAAGCCCACTGCACCAATAATAACCACAGAAGAAACAAGTTAGCATTGAAAAAAGAATAATGCTTGATGTAAGTATTTAAAGATGTGCAAGCTCAGTCACATTCAACTGCACCGACTTCCTCTTTGTATTTTTTGTAGGATAACAGGACACCCAAATGATGTAAAAGAAAAAGAGACAGGGAGGGTTATAAAGACAGTAAGAGCACAGAGAGTGGTGGTCAGGGGAGATTGTACAAAATGCCTGTTCGTTTGGCTGCTCTAAATGCTCTTGGTCCTGATAAGCAGCTTACTCTTCCTCCCCTGTCTCTCATCACCCTTCCCCCATCACCCCATCCCTTTCTCTCTCTTTCTCTCTCTCTCACTCTCCATCTTTGTTCTGATGCTTAAAGTCACATCCTGGATTCCAGGTGCAAAGGAGCAGGCATTGTATTTAATGAGTGTGTGTTTGCTGTCAGTCTCTCCTCTCACAGAGCCCTCTGCCATGTTGTTTGCTATATTTTACTGTCCGTCATATTGGTTTCAGTTGCCTTCGGTTCATTGCTCAAAGGCGTTCAGCACTCTAAGCCTGTATGTCTAATTACTAGGGCTGTCAATCGACTGCAAGTTTTAATTGAAATAATGACATGTTTTGCAGATTAATGAAATGAATTAATGGCGATTAATTGCACATATTAATATGTGCTGAGAAAAGCCCCCAAAATATGATAATTCAAAGACATTTCAACAAAAAAGCACTAAATAGTGACTTTTAGAAGTCAAAAGATTGTCTATTATAATTACATTTCTATAGTATGCAGATATATATATATATATATATATATATATATATATAACCTGCTAAAAATACATTATTATTATTAGCATTATCATCATCACTGGTTTACAGAGGTCCGAAAATATTTGTTGTTTGAAAAATAAAATAAACATTTGTATTTAAATTTGCATAATTATTTTTTATGCAAATAAATTGCATTTATTTAAGAAAGGAAATATGCATTTGAGAGCTTCAGCAATAGTTCATGGACACTCTTAACTGCTTAAAGCTTCTGCATACTTTAGACAGACATACGGTATGCCACTTTACATTAAATCAAGGACAGCAGTGTCAGCGAGTATGGTTATTATTGTCCATATGGTATTGTCCTCTGTCTTGTACAGATGGTGTGGGTTTTTTGTGGTTAATTTGCTGTTTCTGTCTATATGTTTGTTTACATGGAGGGAGTATGAGTGTGCACACAAGTGGACAGGCTGCTGTCGCACGCCAGCAGCAGCAAACCAGAGGGAGAGAAAGGAGAGGATGACAGATTAGTAATCCGTTAAAATGCTCACAGATTCCCCATTTTAAAGTCCATCTCTGCTCAGGACCAGCCCTCTTTTGTCTCTCTTACTCACTCTGTTGTGAACAGGTCATGGGGTCATACCAGTGCACACACTTACCTTAATAAACAGTCAAAAATTAATATGCTAAATATGCTATTTTTGTTGCATCTGCTTTTGAATATTGCTTCGATGATATGATTTGTGTGCCTCAAGCTTCTTGACCATAGTAATTGAGAAAGTAATGTACAATTTATTTGTCATTTAATTACATTTGTATTTTCACCAGATAAAAATGGTTTTATGTCAGTTATTACTGTATTTTGCTGTAGTGTGTCAGTTGGAAATATGAGTTTACATTCATTTTGCCATGAATTGTAATCATCCAGTGAGATTTTGACAACAGCCTCATTATTATCCAGTCTGTCTGGAATGACATGAAGAAACAGAGCAAAGTTAAAGAGACAAAATATGTGGCAACGTCTTCAAGATGCTTTAAGAAACCTCCCTGCAAATTTATAGTATTGTTAAAAGTTTTAGGAACTTGAAAAAAGCTGTAAAAAGAGGATGCTGTTAAAAAAAGTAATAAATACATTTTATTTATCAATGAACTTCTATTAACTAAATTAATTCACCATCCTTTGTTTTTAAGCAGCTTTTGCCCTAAGTGCACTTGCATAGTTATAGATTTGCAGGAAGGTTTCATGAAACATCTTGGAAACATTGCCACAGTTCTTCTGGATTCTACTTCATGTCATTCCAGACAGACTGGATGATGATCTGATCAGATCTGGAGCACTGGCTGTTGTCAAAATCTCACTGGATTATTACAATTAATGGCAAAATGAATGTAAACTGATATTTCCTACTGACACACTACATCAAAAGATGTACCTCATTTAAAACTATTTTTAAGCTGGTAAAAAAACGTAGTGGTCTAATAATTTTGGCCACCACAGTAACAACCTCTGACAATAATTTTTAAAATCACAATTTGGTGTGTGTTTGACCTTTTCTTTTTTCCTTGTGTCTCTCCAGGAACAAGTTGAATATGTGTTTTTGATCATCTTCACTATCGAGACGTTTCTAAAGATCCTTGCGTACGGCCTCGTCATGCACCCGAGCTCCTACATCCGCAACGGCTGGAATTTACTGGACTTTGTCATCGTCATCGTAGGGTACGCTAACATCTTCACTGCTTTGTGCATCCCTACTTGTTTTTTTACTGTCTTTTTAATTTTAAGTCATAATTACCGAAGTGACATCACAGCCTTTCCTCCCATGATTCACTTGCATATTAATTTTCGTAGATGATTTTTATTCAGGTTGTGTAATGGCCAGCAGCAGCTCTGTTATTCACAATTCTCCTCTGGTCCTGCTGTTCTCTTTACCCCCTTTTTTCCTAAATTCTCCCTTTTTTCAACCTCTCCCTCTTGGATTATCTGGCCAGATCTGGCTGTCAATCCTCTCTCCTGCTCTCTCACTCTCTTAATCTGACCTACAGAGAATAGACGCTACCCTTAATTTCACAAACCAGGCTTTACATCATCTGTTGTAAGTGTGTGTGTAAATATGGTTCATACACAAAAAAATATCATAATATGTCACTATTTAAACTAATTTTCTTCCTGTGTATTTAAAGAGCAACAATCCCCAGAGCGCTGTCTGTCCTGCTAAAATGGGCCTAAACAGCTGTTCTGAGGTCATTAATGGCCAGTTGGTCAAAGTGATGGTTAATTATCTAAAGGAAGATGACTGTGCCAGGCATTTAGCGCCTTTTTGAGTATAATTTCGAGAGCTTTTTTTGGTATTGATTAGAGATTTCATTAAGCTCACAGACAGAACCGCTAATGGGCAGGTGGATCGGTTCCAAACACACGGTATTACACATCATATTACTGCTGCTTATAATACTGATGCCATCCTAAGAGTATTTGCGCATGCATGTGTATGCATGAAAGCACAAAGATAGCTGGGATAGGTGCCATAAATATTGTTGCCCAGCCAGCTTCCACAACACATCCATTTGGGAATAGAATTTTGCCAGTCACGCTGTGTTTCAAACCACTAAAAAAGAACAAGTGTCATTTGTGTGGAAATCAGGTGACACTGGTCAAACTGTATGTTTTTGACTTCCTAAAAAGAACCAGATTATAAGCGTAATTTGTCAAGTCACCTTTATTTATATGACGCGTTTAACGCTACAGACTGTGTAAAAGCAGCTTTACAGTATTAAATAGGACAATAGTGTGTCAATAGGACAATTGTGGACACTCAATTTCCAGTTAAAGGCACTTCATCAATCAAGCAATCAATCAATCACTTTTATTTATATAGTGCTTTTAACAATACGGATTTTAGCAAAGCTCTGAACATTATCAAATAGGAGAATAGAGTGATGGTAATGTATAATAAAGAAATTAAACTATTTATTTATTAAATGCAGAGATGGTCTCTATAAACAAAACAATGATAATGACTAGAAATTAGGTGTCCCCAACTAAGTAAGCCAGAGGCGACAGCAGCAATGAACCAAAACCCCATCCATGAGAGAATGGGGAAAAACAGCCTTGGGAGAACCAGGCTTAGTTGGGGCCGGACGACCAGCACCTAATTTCTAGTTCAATTTTAAGCGCATACCAGATTGTTCAAATGACTTATAGTGTGTGTGTGTTTGTGTGCATTTGATTCCGGTGATCTGTCCACAGGGCTCATCTAGGTGTTCTGGTCTCTGATGAAGATCATCTCTTTGTGCTGATACACCGTCTGATCTGGATACAGACTGAGGAACAGAATAAGAGAGAGACAGACTAATATAGAAGCCATTCTTTTTACGATGTAACGAGTACATCATGTGTTAAGGGGAGTGTTCCCGGTTCCGGCTGATCTATTTAGTGCAGCCTAACAATCCTTTAACGGATTTGATGAATAAATGTGTATCAGTGTGTTATGTGTAAGCCAGAGTAAAGAGATGTGTCTTTAATCTAGATTTAA
>JAUCNO010001026.1:9515-23708 GCA_032353835.1 Enteromius viviparus
CTCGCCTAGCCTCTGAAGGAAGTGACTTGGAAGGACCAGTCCTGCCAAGGAAGTACCCTTGACATTGAGAAACACCCCGCGTGTATATAAAAACGCCAATGAAATTGGCATACGGTAATTACCATCCAGCTGTACCAAATCGCAGCCCGAGTATAAGTAGGTCAGTGGATTAAGCGTTCATTAGTTTTCCGCTGGGGAGCCGAGCCGGTACACAGCCCCCTAGCGGCAGTACAGATACATGGCAACGGGACGCCATGGATTTGTAAGTCTGCTTTCCCGTAGGAGGTCTAAGACAGATACAAACACATGAGCTTTTAATGCATATGGAGTATTGGAAGTGATTGAACCCTCATAAAGCAACTAAAAAATGCTGGGGGACATGTTTTTTTTTTTAACCATGAATACAGTACACATGAGTTCTTAAAGGACACTCACGGATAGTGTACCAAAATTTCAGTATTCGGTACCAATCTTAGTGTGCTCACCCAGGCACTTTATACAGCATTCGTAACTGTCTGCCAGTGCCAGGTAACGGCCACACCCAAGAACGCATGGGTGGTATGACATCCTGAAAAGCATGTGTCTTTAAAAAGACGATCCACCCGTAAGCCTCTCTTTAGGCTTGCTCTTTTTGTGAAGGCTGAAGTGCACAGGGGCGATGGATGCTCGGAACACAAAAGCCTTGTAGTGCAATGAAATTGCGACCGCCACTCGACTGGAACCACCGGCCCTCTCCATCAGGTGTGTAGAAATGCTCAGGAACTGCTGGCTCCAATGCGAAAAGCTAATGAACGCTTCAAGGTACGTTCACACTAGCAGCGACTTCTGTCGCTGTATATCGCTAGAGGCTGGCGATGAGGTCGCTAGTGAGCGTTCTCATTACTGGTTTCTTAGTAACGTCATTGTTGACAGCGAATAGGTTTCTTGGTGCCAAATACAAACATTTTGGAGGGAAATGACTGAATATAATATAAATATACACAGAGTCCATACATACAACCAAAAATAAATGAGAAACAGAGAGTTATTTTTATCATTGCGTGTGTTTATCTATGGCAAAAAACGCAAATGCCGTCATCACTGCTGGAGCTGAAAGAAGAATGAGCACGTGAGCACATCTTTCCTATTGGCTGTCGCTCCCGAAAGTTGCTCTTCATTTGCATAAAGTTGAGAGATCTGAACTTGTTGCATCGCTGGACACGCCCACATCCGGTCGCCAACAGTCACTGACGGCCGCTGTTGCTCTGGTCGCCAGATATCACCAGCTCTCCCTTGAAATGAATGGGATCGCGTCGCTTTGTCGCTGCTAGTGTGAACGTACCTTAATCCGCTGACCTACTTGTACTCGAGCTGCGATTAGGTACAGCTGGATGGTAATCAGCGTATGCCAATTTTATTGGTGTGTTTATATACACGCAGAGTAGATTTGCCATCTCGAAGCGAGATTCCTATTTGTCAGTCACCGACGTGGCTCGGAGTGACCAACTGAAAGGGAACTATAAATTTAACATTTATAGAATAAACTGGTAATGTATTGAATAAACAGAAAATATACATAACAGATCAGCAAAGTAGACATTTTTTTATTATATTAACTATATTACAATTTCTATTAATAATAATTGGCGGCCCCCCTGCAATAGTGGGCCACGGCCCACAGGTTGAAAACCACTGTATTAGACTTTACAAAAATAAAAAACTTCTAATTTAAGTAAACGTAAAGCAATTTTCACATAAATCAATTATAATAAATGTAATATTTAGGGATGCTACCTGTGCCCCTCAGCAGAAATATGCAGAAATTGAATAAAGTTATCAAACACTCAATTCTAAACAAAATACAGGTAAATACCTACAGCTATAAAAAATTTATTGATTTCCTATTTGTTCTTTATTCTTGAACGAACATCACAGCAGCTGGTTATTAGGTTGTTTTTAGCTGATATTTCTGTAAGAGCTGTCACTGTTAAACGTGACACGGATCTGACAGACATCATATTTTCTCTTTACTCTCATCATCTTTTCTGACCCATTTCAGTCTCTACTAATGAACTGATGAGTTGAATTGGGTGTGTTAGATGAGTGACACAGTTCTAGGGTGCTTCAGGACCATTTTGAAAACCGTTTCAGAGGCGTTCTTAATAAAACTTATTTTTACTGTACATGCATGCACAGTTTTAATAGCATTTTTGGCAACTTAATACCGTAATGACCACAACATTGCATGCACATAGTTTCTTTCGAGATTTGACTTGAAATGATACAAGATACAGTGCATGCTGGCGCTGAGAGAAGTGAAGCTGGAGTGCGCGTCTGAAACATCTCCGCTGAGTTGTGATTGTAAAACCCCTTTGCAAGACTATATGCACTTCTTGTCAAGGAAAAAACAGACAGAATTAGCAGGTATGAGTGCGGTGGCCAACCCTAAGCTTCGCCTCTGCGTTAATGGCGTCAAATCATTTAAAGGTGCAGTGTGTAATATTTAGTAGAATTTATTGGCAGAAATGCAATATACCATACAAAACTATATTTTCCAGGGCTGGGGTCAATTCAGGAATTAACTCAACAATTCCAAATCAAAGAAGGAAATTAAATTGGAATTGGAATTCAACAACAATTATAGAGGAAACAGGGAAATTGCACTGAATTCTGTTTATTGCTGTTTCTGAGCATTTACTTGTGATTGCATTTAGAGACATACATTTGAACTTCATTTATGATGCTTTACAAATATCAAGCAATGTATGAAATAGAGTTGATCGAATGCAATTAAATAAAAATGAGAATGGTACATTATGAATTAAATAATTGAATGACATTCTGGATGTACTATACATTCAAAATATGATTACCATACAGTACTTTGTATTTCTTTTATATGTTTGTTGTTCATGTGATTTGCAATATTTAATGTACTATAAACTATTAAGCAAATAAAGTCAAATTATTTTATTTAGCAACTCAAGTGGAATTTAGTGGAATTTATTTGATTTAAATTCTGTTTCTTGATATTCCTGTCAGCTGGATGCAATTCCAATTCTCCATTTATTCTCAATTCAATTCATGAATGGCCCCAACCCTAATGTTTTCAGAGGTGTGTAAAGACCTTACATAATAAGCCGTTATGATTTTATAACCTTAGAATGTGCAATTTATCATTTAGTGCCGCCATGTTTCTATAGTAGCCCTAAACAAACAAACTTCTACAGATTGCGTTTCATCAGTACGTTGTTCTACTTCCTCCTTGGTGTTTTAAGAGGCGTATTATGCGCAAGAAAAACCGGCAGAGCGTCAGTCTCCGTTGGTTAAAAAAAAAAGAAAACTTGATGCAGACAGACGACAGCTGAAGTCCCCTAATAAAAGTCACATCAATATTGGTGTGGCTTTTCTAAGATGTAAGGCACTTATGCGGGAGAAGTGTTTTCAATGCCACGCCAAAGTTGTCTGTTTTCTGCTGGACCGGGAAGTTAGTCCAACATTAGCAATCATAGTGAAAACTGTTGTTTGATAGCTTTAGTTGCAAGATGGACATAAGCACGGAGACAAGTATAATTTTTTCCTTGTCAGTGTTAAAAAATATGCAATTGGATTGTAATGTAATGTAACAGGACTGAGAAATGTAATTAAACTAATTGCGTCACCACTTGTAGAGACGCTACAGCCAAACATATATAAATCGCCGGCATCAGGGGGCCGCTAGTAATGTGCATGATTTTGTATGCATGATTGCATTTCACTTTTCATCATGATGTTTCACTGTAGACGTCGCCCAACCGTACTAACTGTCATCCAAAAAATCTAACTAAAGTCAGCGAATAAGACAATGATCAATGAGCAACAATAATATTCGCAACAACATATTGGTCTGAATAATTAAGTAAATATAATACTTTGGTAAATATAAAGTTTAAAAGAACAGCATTTTTTTGGAAGTAGAAATCTTGAGTAACGTGTCACTTTTATTTTAATGTTTTCTTCCTGGATAAAATACTTTCTCAGTTTTCTTACTAAACCAAAAATATTATTGACCTTAAACTTTAGAACAGTGGTATGGTTACATCACATCACTTTCTGCTGCCTTTGCACGTGTCATGCAAAATTAACCTGGTTTGTCGTCTCTAACGGTTTCACGTCGTCATGACAACCAACTTGAAAGTTGGAAGATAATGCTACACAGACAGTCAAGGCTACTATTCAAATTTACTTCATGTGAGCACATATACTGTTTAAGGTTTGTGGCATTTCTGGTAAAACTGTGTATTTACTGTAAAACATTTTATAATGTCAACTTTTTCCAACAGCAAAATAGTGAGCTTGTAAAGTGACAGATATAACAAGGGTGAGAAAAAGATGTGCATTTTAGAATTGATTAAAAGGACTACAGTGGCTTTTTATTTAAACAAAGTCAGTGTTTAAACAGACTGAAGTGATCTGACAGTCGGTGCATCATACGTCTGACTGTCGGCCAGCAAAACCAACTACATCATGGCAGTAAGTCTAATAGCAGATGCTCAATCACTGGTTCTTTGAGATACCAGTCCACAAGACATTTCACTGCAAGAGCGCTGAATGCATCCGCTTGCATAATATTGCAGCAAAAACCTGACCCTCTATCAGTCATGATTAACCCCTGAAGATACACAGCTCTGCATTGAGGATGTTGAAGGCCACTCTTGTCTGTATTCACTCGCTAAGTTCTACAATCTCACATAATGGCTCTTTGTTATATCTACAGCTACAGCAACAGTATCAGATTCAAAATTCTAATTTTCTATCCTTCTATCCCTCTTTGCACTCGGCAGTCAGACACCACAAGCAACAACACGGCCCATCTCTACATTATCATTCACCAGGAATCAATCTTTCTTCTATTTTCAAGGAATGTAAGCTACCTAAGCTGTAAAGCAGTGGGTTGAGCTTTCAATCCTCCCTCTTTGCTTTTCTTCAGGGATATCTGGTGATTTTGGAAAGGAAAAAGAGCTTGTGGCTCACTTACAAATCACATTGAAGAAGCATAAAAATGGAAAAGTTCAATTCTAACACTTGGGGGGTGAAAAAACACAAAGTCTTTTTCTATCACTATCTCTTGCAATACACACTTAATGATCTTACTCATAATCATGTAGTCAACAAAGAGCTTTGTAAAGCTAGCCTACATTGCATTAATATGATTCAATACACAGGCCATAAAAAGACATTTAAGGTACCACTTTACAATTGACGATCAAAATAAATGGCATTTTTTAAAAAAACTGTATGTATGTGTGTGTATATATATATATATATGTGTGTGTGTGTGTGTGATTTGTTGAAATTATGTCACCGTCAACTTAAATGTTCAAACTTAAGCCCAAACTTGTTTAAACTACATTAGTGGATATATGGAGTTTTTTGGACTTAAATTTTCCTAATACTTTTAGGGCCACTATATACAAAAAATTGTTTACAGCATTGTTTACACTTACACAAAATTGTGAGCCGTTCTGAAGTAAATGCAACCCTCAGACAAGCAAGTTGATTTCTCGAATATTACATCTTCACAATGTCACTCAGTCCACAAAAATGACTAAATGAAAGCAAGTTCAATTTATTCAGGTCTGATTGGAAACATTTTGTTCGCCCTCAAACTGGGGAAAGACTGCATCCAAAGTGTGTGGAGAAGTCAGTGAAAGGTGGTGGAGGAAGTGTCATGGTTTGGGGAATGTTTTTTTCAGCAGGAGTTGGGCCTATTAAATAGTGCAGCTACATGGAAGAGTGAATGCGAATATTTACCAGAACCTCCTTCAGCGACATGCAGTTCCGTTTCTGCGTTCTTCGCCCAATCGGCCAGCAATTTTCATGTAGCACAATGGCTCCTGTCACACAGCAAAACGGGTAAAGCAATTCCTTGAGGCTGAAAACATTGAAATAATGAAATGTCTGAGCCAGAGTCCTAATCTAAACCCCAATAAAAATCTCTTGAAAATCCTTGGCGACAACGTTATAGCTAAGAAACCTACTACAGTGGAAGAGACTAAAAGACCAAGATGGCACAAGGGCAGTGTGAGAAACTAAAGAGGTCCTGAGACTTCAGATGTGCTGAAGTCTTTCAGAGTACATTGTACACGTCCTAGTCATTTTTGATTGCTGCAACTTTCAGAATTTTTTGTTTTATTAATCTTATTTATTCTTAGTTATCTCATATGCTGTTCCCTAATTTTGATCATTGTGTTTTCCCCAAAAATAAAGGGTTTTTGTTGAAGTACTTTGATTATTTTGTACAACACCAGAACTTAATTTCCTTTCATTTTGAATTGTGAAGATTACATTATTTCTGGAAAAATCAAAAAAATTATCTAATCTTCTCTGTCTACACACATACACACATACAAGATATATGTGACAGTGGGCCACAAGTGTCAATTTTTAGAATCAATTGAGAATCTGAAAACGTAATAAATCAGCCTTCAATTAATGTATAGTTTATAATAAGACGATATTTGAACAATTGGAAAATCTGGAATCTGAGGGTGGAAAAAAAATAATAATAATTTCAGGAGGAGCACGTATGAATGATTAACCACAGCTGGCTCCGCATTATCTCTAATCAGCCTATTAACCAAAGTCTAATCACGTTCATTCGCATCCACTTTAAATAAGTTCGTCTACATCCCTTCCGTATCTAGCTACTCATCCCTCTGCCTTCTTTCGCACCTTCCGTCACAGGGGGTAAGCAGGGTCCGAACCGGACGCCAGGGTTCAAACCAGTAGGGCCTGGAGTCCGCCGAGCTCCCGGCTCGCCCCCTGGACAGCACGCCAAACATGCTTAAATCATTTATGAGGAAGTGTGAACTCTTGAAATATATATATAACACATAAAGAGTTTCTTGCTGCGTTTGCTCCAATGGCCCATCATAGAGGCGTGCGAGAGGGGTTGTCCATAATACTGAGAAGCTTTTTTTAAATTCTCCTCTAAGACACCTCTTCCAAGTTCTCTGAGCAGCAGCTCTTCAACCGGACATGCTGCGGTCTTTTTATTAAGTAGTTCGTAATCCAAGCTACCAAGCTTACTCTTCAGCAATGATGGTCTAATCGTGTTAAAAGCACGAGAGAAGTTGAAAAACATGACCCTCACAGTGTTCACAGCAGTGTCCAAATGAGAATAAGCCTGGTCCAGCAGATGATAGCGTCCTCCACACCAATACGGGGTCGATATGCAAACTGTAGAGGGTCCAGGATGAGTCTCTTCAGCATCTTCATGATGTGTGAAGTCAGAGCCACTGGCCTGTAGTCACTAAAGGTGGACTGATTATTTTTTTTGGGAACAGGAACCAGGCAAGATGTCTTCCATAGTAACAGGACCTTCTACAGCGCATATATATTTATATACACACACACACACACACACACAATATGACTTAAAATAACTTTCTTCTTTCATTAGGCTTTAGAATAGATTCATTGTCTACTTCCTTAAGCCCTAAATCTGATGTATGTCTAATGTAAAGGCTAAACCAGGTTGGTCATATGTCTGTATCACTTGTTCTCACTAAGCAGTGTGCTGTATGAGTCATTTGCCTCCTTGGCTTAAGGCATTAGCTAATTAGTCAGATCAAATGTTGTGCTGCATGGGTGGAATGAATAATATGCAGAACCCTTTGCCCTTACAAGACTCAGTTTGGTCGCCATATTTTAAGACATAAAACATCTTGGGGTCGTTTGTGTCAGCCAGGAGGTACAAATTAGCATAAATTATTTTACTCTGGTAAGTCATAATTTTATCTTTAAAGTCAACATGCTGCTGCATTCACACAATTTATTCGCAGTCCATTGACATATAATAAGATTTCATGTTGTCTGTAATGATTCTGAGCAGACGGTTAAACAGGAAGGGGCTATCACAACCCCATCAGGTACTATAAACTGACCTCATCTTTTTGTGGAGACTGAGTATAGTGGAAAAAATTCTTTACTGGAATTTATCGCAAGCATCACAGGTTAAGATGAATTTGAGGCTTTGTGCTGCCACTGCAGCATTTTAAAATTTGCTGTATTTTCTACTTCTACGAATTTATAATGGAGGTTTTGCTTTGTATGGTGAAATATCACCTTCATAATCTTCATGCTATAAGAGCAGTTGAGATAAAATAATAATGCTAAAAAAAAATCTCTCGTGTCGTGTGTTAGTGCATGCTATAAGAGATGTTTTATGCCACATCTTTAATGCTAGCGACTGACATTTAGAGTAAAAGCCTCAGGGACACATGCATTGATCAGTATATTAACCCTCTTTAACCTCTTTGCTGAAGGCACGTGCAGGTGGGTGCTCAAAAGCTGTCGACTGTCTCTTTCTTATTCCTCTAATGGTCAAATGTAACAGGCAATTAGGAAGACTAGGGTACATCGGGTGTGCGGCAGCATTCACGTTGCTACTGGAGACAGTATGACTGCGAGTTAGCATGGAAAAGTCAGTTATTTACTCAAAATCTAATGAGCTGTCGTTTCATTTTAAGCAGCATTTTAAAGCACCATGCTGTGCTTATGCTCCCAACTTGAAGTATGTGCCAAAAGGGATGGCAATAGTTTGGCCATTTAAAATTTGACTGAAAAAAACCCAAGTGTTTTCGGTGTTATAATTGTAATATTATTTATATAAATCTGATTTTAGATTTGTTTTTTTTACATTGTTCTAGCAATGCTCAATATTAAGATGCCTAATGCAAAAAAATAGTTTGCATACAAAATGAATGCATTCTTCACTAAACGGCACTGAATTGTTTATTTTTTAGTTCATACGTAAATTTGTCATTCTAAAAAAAACTATTACTTTTATTGGTTCGCAAAGTTATACTAACAATTGATGACTTTATCGGTGAACTTTATTTATGAACACCCTGCAGTTCCTTCACAAAGTAAATACATATTTCTTTCTCTTTGTATTTTTATGTCAATATGGCACAATATTTTCCTATTCAAATACATGTGATAAACAAGTTTGATCAAAAGTAATCAATCAGAAAATGTGTAATATATTATATTACTAATGACATGTGCTGTCATGTAATTTAAAACCAGTAACGCACTTGTAAGCACTCTATTTAGCTAAAATTACCGTATATAATTAGAATTTATGGGTAAAGTTATATTTCCCCATATTTTGCCATTTGTGTATTTAAAGGTGCTCTAAGCGATGTTGCAGGATTTTAGCTTGATTTCATTTTTATCTCAAGCCGTATGCATAACCCCTTGATCATCTTGCTGTCTGCCGTATGAATACACTGGGAAAAAACCCGGTCTCGAAAGACAACACGGAGGCTGCAATACCGAAACAAACACTATGGGTAGAGGATGTTCATCACAACAAAAACAAACTTCGGTCAACCAATCGGCAAGAAGAGGTGGGGTTTAACGCGCGCATTAAACCGGGTTTTTTTCCCAATGTATTCAGAGGGCAGACAGCAAGACGATCAAGGGGTTATGCAAGCGGTTTGAGATAAAAATAAAATCAAGCTTAAATCGCATAGAGCACCTTTAACTAAGTGTCCCATGCGTTTTATTGTATGATGCACAAAGCAAATGATATCTTTTTAATTAGAGTGCTACCTTAGAAGACAGCTCCCTGTGTAGGTGCCTTACAATGTTTTGAAACAGAGCCATTCAAACAAAAGACTAAATGCTATGCTTTACAACGATTACACCATGGTTAAGGCTCTCAGGTATGATGCAACAGCCCTTAACACTGCCGTTAGGCATTATGATGAGATAGGCAATGTGCTGAAAAACAGATGTTCATAGAATAATTCAATGCATTATTAATGATATTCAAGACAATAAACAATTTTCCTTCTAAGTAATAAAGCTGATTATCAGCAGACAGTTGCCAATCAAACATCATTCTCCGAAACTCATGTTCAATTGATGGACTCTTCAACTTAAAATGGAACTCATCCAATCAAATTTTAGAGCCCAAACTGTCCGTTTTATAATTTGCAATTAGCTATAAGGCCTTCATCACAGCAGCGACTAATAAAGGCATAGTCAATTATGCAGCTTCGCCTCTGGAGTACACACAAAGCGATTTTCTGAAGAGCAGAAACATTTAGATAAGTACGGTGTGATAGGGAGAAGGGTTTGACTTCAGGCGTATATGAAGCTCGTCAGCGCCACTGTCAAAGTGACAAGTGAAAATAGCTGTGCAGGACAGAGCCAGATACAGCGCAGACAATTTTCAAAAGAACTGCACTGATTGCCTTGCCTGGCAGTTTAGTGCTTATTGGTGCAGTGCTCGGAAAATCACAGAGCAGACGCACAAAATGCTCCAATCTTCAATGCATTATTTATTTAGAACACCTACCGTTGATATGCACTCGAAAATGTTCATTTTTTTTTTTTTTTAAACATACACAGAAGACTCAATCCAGTCGCGCAACAAGCAAATCTAAATACTAACCAGAGGCATTTGTTTAGATGTGAAAGTGTAGTGGGTTAAGTGAGGTGAGAGAGATGTATGCCGCCCAGACACAGGCGGCTTGCTAAGGCAGAAGTTATCAGCAGGCAGCATCGGATCTCAACGCCACCTGCTCCCAAGAAGCGCCGGGAAGCAGTATCGACAGTGTCTCGCCTGGCCTGTTTGACCTCCCCCTGTCACTGCTTCCCGCCCGGAGCACCCTTTTCACACCTTTAACACCATACTAAGAGACAGAGAGAGATAGACAAATTGAAAAAGAGAGAGAGAGAGAGAGAGAGAGAGAAAGCAAGAAAACAACTGGGGAATGGCACAGGTGAAATGATGGAGAGGCTGATGTTAATCAGTCCAGCAGCAGCTGTATTGATGCACAGCTTACGGTCACCAAACTCAAATCTTTTCTTAATCAAACTTTCTACTTATTATTACCATTTAAAATTGCTTTTTCTATTTTAAAGGTGCAATAAAATGTAAAACTGTATTTACCTTGGTATCCTTAAATAATAAGAGTTCTGTACTTGTGTAAATCTTGTGAATAGAAAAGACCTCTGAATCTGAAAGTAACACAGACTGTGACATCATTTGCATAACGTATACCCGCCTAGGTTCTAAACCAGCTGCCAGCTAACCCATCAGAAGCTCAACAGATGCCATGAAGAAACAAGCAGGACAATAGCAAAAGTGGCAGATAATGAAAATAGACGCTATGTTCCAAGCAGTGCAGGGGATGTGTAGTGCCGTCTGTATTCGGAAAGGCATGCAAAGAAATTTACCCGTTCTACAAAAAATAATAAAGTAAACTATGACATTCTAGCTGTAACCTTTTACATTACAGTACATTAGAGTTAGTAAAGAGAGATGACTGAGGATTATGGCGAATGAGCTACAGAAATATATATAATTTCCTCCCTGTTTCTTTCCTGCTATGTGAGCTATTGAAATTTGTTGCACTGTGAAATAGCCAGTCAGAGCAGAGCTCAACATTATTATTCATGGCCCTTCCAAAACAGATCATTCTATTCTGAAGACAAATCCTAGAGTTGTAAATGGAAAACCGTTTCTTGAGATTTTTTGCCCTTACTTAAGCCACATACCTTCTAAGTAAATATCAGAGAACAATTTAAAATACCATAATCAATACATTTTATGGCTTTAATATAGATTAAAGTTAATATTATTCCTTTGATGGCAAAGCTGTATTTTGTGGATCATTACTTTAGCCTTCAGTTTCACATGATTATTTAAAAATCAGTTTAATATGCTGATTTGCTGTTCAAAAAACATTTATTATTATTATCAATATTATGCTGATTTTCGGTGGAAACTGTGAGGCACTGCATGTCAGAATTCATAAAATAGTTTTTTTTGTGGCTATTTTTACTATTATTTTTCATCAATTTTTCATCTTTTCCGAGGTGCTCTCAGAGGATCTTTTTTAGCCGTAGTAATGTGCTGATTAGGATAATTAGCACCTTATCAGGAAAGGCGATTTGCAGAGATTCATTAAAAGACATTATACTCACTGCTTCTGAGGCTGCATCATGAATGATTCGTGCGAACATAAACTCATTTCGGTTGATCTTCATTTCGGTTCGTTTCTCTTCAGAACCAAATATAACGTTAATCCTACTTGCCTTCAGTCACTCAGACGTCGGAAGTAAATCACTACTGCTTTGTTCATTTATACATTCCACAACAAAACAGCTCAATCTCTTAGGAGTCTTGCTTGTCTCTGCGTCTCTGCCTCTTTAAGGCATTAATGAATAAATCAAAATGTATAATTTTCCCTCCCGATTTTATTTTATTTTTTTCTGTTTCTTCTAAAGATGACAAGAAAAGAAGTGAATATCCCCTCAACAATCATAGCAGGCTGGATCTGGTCCTACATAAAAAATAATATTAAATTCCAGTGATTTGGATGAGAGCAGACAAGAGCAAAGAAAAAGATGATATGAGATGACAAGTTAGTAGTGACAAAAAAAAAACAGAACAAAAAACCCCCCCGATATACCACTGAAATGCTGCCATTTATACAGATGTTTAAGACTGGGTTCTTGGCAGAATCAGATCTACTGTGATAACATACCTTTTTATGTAATAACGTTTCACTTCTCCATCCTCCAAACAGCTACCAATACTGAAGAGGAACAGGCCTCGGAAGTTACTCGAATTATATATATATATATATATATATAAATCGCCATCTGTTTCCGAGGTTTTACAGCAGAAAGGCCTGAGCTCAGCAGGTGCCCTACTGCCCTTTGGTGTTCTTACTAAAAGGTCCGGGGAGGATTATCTAACCTTGTGAGTAAGAATGAATATGAGTATGAATAGACATCTTTCTTACTGAGTCAATTTCTTTTCCTTGATGTTAGGAAACGGCCTGAACTTAACAATAACACATCATTGGGCAATCGATGGTGCATTTCAAGCATGTCCATCACTTACACTTGCAGATACTATGATATTACTCAACCACAAGTATAGTATCAGGACGAAGGTAGTAGAAGAGTTCAAATTATGAACACACCACGGAATCCATTGATTTCCACCACTATCAAAACCAATAACATTTGTACGTAGATTTAACAGAGCTTGCAGTGAAACCACCTCTTGGAAATGTGTTTTTTTTTTTTTCCAAAGCTAGTAATCTGGCTTAATGTCGCCACCTTGGCTTTATATTTAGTAATCTGGTTTTATGTTTGGAATCCGGCTTTGTTACCTGGGACTCACTGATACATGGGTAATCCACAATCATGCTGCTTATCTACTGTTGATGTCGTAATCTTCAATCCTACACCTGCAGTCCTGGCAGTGTGACTGCTAAGAGCTAGTGCATCTGTAGCATGCTATCATTACCATCTGCTTCTATCGACTTCAGGAAGTTAAGTCATCAGACAGGATCGGCCATGCTTAGGGTGGTATGGCCGTAAGCCATACTCTAAAGAGTTGATATGAAGGGGATGTTTACAACACATCCCGCTGTGGTAAGCCGACTGATTTCCCACCAACCCGTGCAACAATTCAAGTAAACAAACATTTCCAGTTCTGATTAACAGCCAATTCTCAATTTATGCAATCTACAATAATGAAAATGTTTACCTGCAAAATATAAGTACTAGCTGTCTGATATACGTTTTTCAGTGGGTGATGTTGTACATGAAATCAACAGGATGACTAATATATAAGTAGCATAAAGGGGTGGTTCAAACAAAAATGAAATTCTGTCATCATTTTGCACCCCATAGTTTTAGGAGCCACCCTCGGGCAGTTTTCCTGGCTGCATTCACACTGGCAGCAGAATCTCAACTCTTTGTCAATTAGATACTTTTATTTTGGTAATGCTTTCTCACTATTGCTTTCTAGCATGCAAATTAAGCCTGGAATACACTACGTGATTTTTGCTCCAATTTAACACTCTGAACAAGTTGACGCTTGTTGAGAAAAGTCAGAGCCAGACTGCAGTTTCTTTGGTAACAAGTTAAGTCTGTAGTGTATGATGTCTAGTGTTCAGATTTTAAAGGTCATGTAGTGTATTCCAATAGGGCTGTAACGATACACCAAACCCACGATTCGGTTTGTTTCACGATTTTTGACCCACGATTCGGTTTGTATCGCAATTTTTTACCGTGGGGGGTGGGAGGAAAAAAAGCGATCCATTCCTTTCAAAGAGCGCCCCTCCCTCTATAACTGCTCTGTCTCGCGGAGGAGCTCATTTGTGTGCATCTGTGTGAAACACGCATAGGTAA
>JAUCNO010001027.1:0-37067 GCA_032353835.1 Enteromius viviparus
TTTGAACTATGCTTTCGGGAAACACCGAATCCTTGAACTATGCTGGTAACGACGGAACTTGCGACCATAGTAGGCTATCTATGCTTTTGGGAAACGCACCCCTGGTCATTTTTCGGATGAAAAGACAATTTTCTCAGCAAGGCCCTCCGTGGGAATTGCAGATTCATCCTCGTTCATCTCTGCAACTTCATTCTGAGAAGATTTTGTGGCAGAATCCAATTTGACACCGAACTTTTCAACCTCTGCCGGTGTCTCAAGAAGAGAGATCTTTCCTCGTTGAGTAACTTTCACCACTGTAGGGTAGAGCAGGAAGGACTATATTCCTTGTTGAGTTAGCTTCTTCCTAGCGGATGCCATCGCTCTCCTCTTAAACGCTGTGTGGGTCATATAGTCCGAGAAGAAAAGCAGCGGCGCTCCCATATGAAGAATTTGTCCAATAGCATGGGCTCCACTCAGGATTGCGTTTCAATCTCGATAACACAGCATCTTGAAAATAAATGTGCGAGGGGTTGATTTCGAATGTTCACCGCTGTAAATACAGTGCGCTCTTTCAATCTCCATTACCTTGCCAGCAAGAGAGGGAATCCATTTAGGGAGATGATCTTGTAGAAGTCCTAGTGGGTCATCTCCTTCTACACCCTCTTTCAGCCCCCCCAGACAAATATTGGACTGGCGACTTTAATCTTCAATTCTCACCAACTTTTCCTGGAGGGAGTCCACTGCTAGCTTCACACGTGACGAAGAGCTGTCTGCATGTTGTCAAAGTTGTTTCTTACCAGACAAACAAGCCATTGCCTTTCGGTGGCTCACGTTGAGCCTCTATTTGAACACTTTTAATTAAAGTAGTAAAATATATATATTGAAAAAATAAATATATATTACAAATAATGTATTACAATGTGTTATAAATAATTACATACACATTTTAAAAATATAAATGTTGTTTTTTTTTATATTATATTCCTTAAAGCATCTCTTCTAACATAAGACAACTCATTTTGCAAGGATCTTCATTTAAAGCATTGCCGGTGGCTACGCCTCATTTATACAGGATTTTTTTTGTGAAAAAAAAATTATTCACAGCAGCAAAAAAAACAGAGTCAGCTCATTGTGGAATAGATCTGAAACAAGTAAAATGCTTACTGAAGCAGCAAGTATTATCATCAAAATCATACCATATTTGTATCTTTTTTTTATTTAAGCAACAAAAAGATAACAGCAAAAACAACAAAAAAAACTTTCAATAAACAACTTTGATGAAGTAAAACAAATAAACATGAGTAAAAGGCTTTGGTTTATGTATATTGGAGATGTTTTAATGTAAATCCTACAGGTGCGGATTCTGACCTGATCACCGGCAGTCCCTGTGAAGCCTATTTTTAGGACCATTTAAATCTTTATTCTCAAGACAATTAAACATTCTCCCACCAAATTCTCATTACAAAGCTGGTGTGACATGTCTTGAGATGCTTATTAAAAGCTACTGTATGACTTGATGCACTGGTTACTGCTATGAGATTTTCCTTCGTATGAGAAATACATTCTGCTATTCTTTTCATTGCAGGAAAAAAGGTTTGAAAAGACATGAAAATAATTGTTGATTTCCCAAAAAAAGGCCTTGATTTGATGATGTAGAGTTAAAAAAAATATTTGAAAGATTATGCATAAAATAATACATATTTGTTAGAATTAAATAAACAACAATGCAGTTCTTCTGCAATAACAGAAAACTGAAGATTTGAAAATAACTATCAATAAACTTTATACCAGCATTTTTTTTTCCCTCTCAGAAAAATGCAGTGGTGACCTTAACATGTTCAGAACTAACATTTGTAAAGGTTTAAAGCTTCTGATCTCAAAACTAATCTTTTATATATATATATAATATATTATATTACAGATTAGTTTTGAGATCAGAAGCACAAAAGTAGCAAGCAAAGAGTATTGCATGATGCAGGGTGATGTTATGTCTCTTTAAATGTTAAGAAGTCACTTTTAAACATGGACTTTATGCAATGCTTTGCTTCCATGCAACACTCTGTAGACGTGATTAAGCAGATGTGTCACATACAGCACAGATATTAAAACAGATATACAAAACCATCAACTCACAACGTTAAACGCCGGGTCTTCAGTACGGAAACACAGACGCTCAAAACACTTGTCCATTTTCTCCAACAGCAGCTTCATTAACTGGGTTTTCTCATCGATGTTTGGTCGTTAACTCTGTTTTATGATGGGGATTTTGGACAGTAACCGAACCGGACGGAGAAACACAAGCCTCTCGGAGAGCCATCAATAAATGATCACCGCGCCGTAGCCAAGAGCCGTCGCACACTACTGAGGGAACATCAGCTGCACAATTAATGAAGAGCACTAAGCACAGCAAGTGTTCAAATACCGTGGATTATTCATGTTTAACGGCGGCGTGCGTTACAGCTTACTGTACAGAAGTATGAAACTTCTGATTCTTATGAGGTGAAAACTGTACTGTACTGATTAAATCCTACACTTCCCCTAGTGATGATCTACGGACATCTAAAAAAATAGATGTGCACAGCTAGCAGTGGCTACTTTTGCATTGTGAGAGGAGAAAAGAAACATTTAATGAACATGATGGACATTTCACAGCAGCTTCAAACAAATCTATCACGAATTTAATCAGAATTCAAAGTATCTGCATTTTTTTTTTATTAAAATTATTTCATAAATTAAATTAAATTATCTTGTTATTATTTTATTATTAACTTAAATTATTATTTAAATTATCATCAGTAAATTCTTAATTTCAGTGTGCATATATATATAAAAAATCTATATATAAAAAGACTGGAAGTCATTATTATAATTATACTCAATATGAAGCAGCATTTGTATGTCATAATTCACTTTTGGTAATTAAAAAATAAAAATAAACAATAAAATCATTAGTACATCAACTTTGCTAAATACTTAAATTACTAAATCTGACCTATCTGATTCTAACCTAAAGTGACTAAAGGTTAGACTAAAATAAAAACTGGAATTGAAAAAAAAAAAAAAAAAATATATATATATATATATATATATAACAAATGCTATAATATCAGCATATAAATACAAGCACTGATGTAAAAATACGAGTTAATTTGGAAAATAATTTTCTTTAACTGATGACCTTATCAGTTTTATCATACAGATATATATTTCACAATCCTCTCTTTTATGATAAGAGCAGGTCGTCTTCAGGGTTCACAGAACTGAAATAACTGATGCATCTTAATATGCAAATAAAGCTGGTAAAGATGGATCTGTTGCCATGGCAGCACAAGCGTCTGGCTGTCTGAGAAGAGAACATCATTCAAACCAATATCTAGTAATTAGCAGCCTGACGTCTATCAGTCAGCGTGATTTCAACAGAGAAGCAAAGCTTCACTAGCTGCTCATTATCTTAAGATCGACAGCAGTACTAGTCAAACTACTAACAAAAGAAGCTTTAGCAAGGCAACACCTTCACAAATATCTGAAGCTTTTACCTCTCTTCACAATCACAAGTGTCTACTGAAGTCCTCAGTTAAACACACTCTTCATTAAATGCAAAAAAAAAAATAATAATAATAATTAATATAATCAAACAAAAAAATATGAAACATACATCAGCATTTAAGCATATTTTACATTGCATTTAGATTATTGCACAGCACCAAAGAAGGATCACTTAACTCTCTGAATCATTTTGAATGAATCAATTAAATTAACAGATTCACTAAAATGAATCAATTATATTAATTACACATTTTTTTACTGTTTTATGTTTTATTATAAAAAAGACAGCATTTGTTTGATAAAAAAAATAAAATAAAATAGAGTAATGACGTGAAATAAAATTATTATATTTATCATGGACATTAAATGAATCATAAAGTCAGAAGTGACGTGCATAAATTTCTTTTTCAAATAAATGCTGTTCTTTTGAATTTTCTATTTATCTTTGAATGCTGGAAAATAAAATGCAACACCCTTTTCACACAAATATAAACCAGCATAGAAAATCAGTACATTCCAATGATTTCTGAAGGATCATGTGACCCTGAAGACTGAATGATGCTGAAAATTCAGCTACGCATCACAGACATATTTTCGATTTTACAGCATATTCACACAGAAAACAGCCCTTTTAAATTGGAATAATATTTCACATTTTGTTACAGTAATAAATGCAGCCCTGGTGAGCAGAAGACACTTCTTTCAAAATCATACAGATTCCATACTTTAGTGTATATGTGGGAAACCTTTCAGGATATCACAGAATCCACCAGAAAATGATGAGAAGTAGTGAAATGTTCCCATTGTTTTAGCTGAAACACACATCAAAATCCCCTCAAACATTCACTGAGCTCATTTGCAGACAGATATGGATTTTTCAGCAGACGGAGGTAACGACTAGAGCCTGGAGTGGCTGACATAATGCCAATATATACTCTTACATAATATAATTATAGCATACAGTGACATGATTTTCAATTCCCACAATATATGTACACAAAAAAGCCTTAAAGGGGTCATACAAACCCAGTTTTCCACAAGCTAGTATGATTATTTATGGTCTTAATGGAAAGTTTGTAATATAGTTTGTTTTAAAATTTCTCAAAGATAGTTTTAAAAACGCTAATTTTCCCCTGTCATAAACAGCTCTTTAGAGATCACTCTGTTCTGTGCACTTCCCCTTTAAATCTTCACGAGCTCCGCTGACTCCGCCCTTCTTTTCCGAGGCGCTCTCAGAGGATCTTGTTTTAGCCGTATTCATAGTGAAACTTGCTAATTAGCACATTATCAGGAAAGGGATTTGCAAAGATTCATTAAAAGACATTATACTCACTGCTTCTGTAGGTGAGGCTGGATCATTAATGATTCGCGCAACATAAACGCATTTCGGTTTATCAAGGGGGCGTTTCCCTTCAGAACCAAACGTAACATTAATCTTCTGCCTTCAGTCACTCAGGTGTCGGGAGTAAATCACTACTGCTCTGTCTATTAATACATTCAACAACAAAACAGCTCAATCTCTCAGGAGTCCTGCTTGTCTCTGTGTCTCGGTCTGATGACGGCTCACTCAGGGCGGGTCTGAGATAAGACACCAGTTCAGTCTGTGTGACATGCTGCTGTCAATCATCTATTGTGGGAGTGGCCAGAAGAACTTCTTTTAATTTAATAAAAATACTGGTGGATCTTTATCATTGTAGGATGGCTGTGTACACACACATTTCAGTCCAAACAGCTTGAAAAAGTCCACGTACCACCGGATGACCCCTTTAAAACACTGGTCTCAAACTCAGTTCCTGGAGGGCCACAGCTCTGCACAGTTTAGCTCCACCCCTAATTAAACACACCTGATCCAGCCAATCAAGATCTTTAGGATTTAGAGACACTTTCAACCAGGTGGGATTTGGAGCTAAGCTGTGGCCCTCCAGGAACTGAGTTTGAGACCAGTGCCTTAAACACTAACATTCATTCACATATGCTAATCAGTAAGCTCTTACCCACACAAACTCAAACAGGGCTGAGTTCAATAATGCGTCCAGCTCAGTAGCTACTTACTAACGCACTTCAAATATCTGAATAGAGCGTTTTATTCAAGCATTTCAACACTTGAATATCTAGCACCATTTCCGCCTGACAACTTCATTTTGACAACTTCAAAATCTGCTGTCAATAATTCCAACGTTTAAGAAACAGACGTAAAACAATCTGCAAAAGATCAACAGAGTGCCTCCAAAGCGTTGTGATGAAATGTTAATGATGTTCTCAGAATGATCTGAGTGAATGAAGACAGACACAGGGAATCATGGGTACACAGCAGCTTTATTTCACTACTCATAAAACAGCGTTTTGAAGAGCACCGTGGCCATCGCTTTACTTTGACAATCCTGACCAGGAACATTCGTAATGACTCGTGCTTCACCTGTTTACCTACATCAGCAGAGCAGAGGACTGCTAGGTTACTCCCCACATAAAGCTAGTTACATCAAAGAATAACTTGTTTGCACTGAAACTAAAAGGTGCCTTTTTTAAGAAGCAAAACTATGTATGTGTGTTTCAGGGACATCAGAAGAGAATACACATTACTATCGGGGCTCCGTTATAAAGAAAAGCTGAAAGACAGGTTAAAATAAAACCAAAACACTAGAAAGATCAAAACCTAGCTGTGCATCTGCAATCAATAGTAATACTTACTGTAGTACTACTAGCAAATTAATAATACTATCATTAATTACAGTAACAGTATAAAGACTCCAGTGGAAACTCAACTGAATAAAATGCCTCAATCTCAAACTGAAATTACTCCGATGTTGTTCAAAGTGTCGATGCTGTGTTTACCCGACACAGATGATAAATAACACGTAGCAGACAAGATCACACAAACGAAAGTTGTGTCTCTCCGAGTCCAGCACTGAAAACAGATCGACATGCATTCTTCATGCATTATAAGAGGGAGCGAGATCTTACAAATTACTGTGCACATCACTTCAGAAATATTTTCAAAAATGTTGGATTGTTGAATGAAAAATGCACTTCAGCCTCAAACTGTTTGTTTTACTTTCAGCCAGATGTATTAATCAGTCGTACGTTCTCATTCGTTCGTGAAATGGATAATCCCTAACTACATCCAACAGGACTGCTTTATGTCTGATGATTAAGTTGTAAGATGTGAGCTTTGTATCCCTCAAAAAAAAAAAAAAAAATCTGCAAACCTGAATTTTTGAAATAAATAGAGAACTTCGCCCAAAATACATTCAGCATGAGTATTCATTGTCATGGGAAATATAACTTAAACAGGTCAATCTCACAAAGAAACGACGAGGCTATATTTTACCCCAGAATGTAAAGATTTTGCATAAACAAAAGAAGCCATTTTTAAGACCAATACTAATTTCTAAGACCATTAACAATTGTTTGGAATTGTGATAATTTAGGCACATTTTGTACATACAACTAAAATAAACATTATTGTATTACAAATATTACTACTTTATATAATTGCAAAACGGTAAGAACAGTAATATTCTGTTTAGTTTAAATTCATATCAACTCAAATTAATTTAGTCATCATAAATACAACCAAGATATGTAGACTAATGAATAAAAAAAAATTATATAAAAATTATTTACCATATATATATATATATATATATATATATATATAGTAAATAATTTTTATCTTATATATATATATGGTAAATAATTTATATATATATGTTTTTTTTTTTTTTTTTTATTATTTATTTATGTATTTTTATTGTACAGTAATGTGAATCTCATTAAAATATCACAACCCCGTGCAGAAACTGTGGAAAACTGGCTTTATTTTCTTTATGCAAAATTCAACAAATTTAAGATTTATTTTACTTTTTAATTTTTTTTAATTTCATTAAGGTAAAATATGACCCAGAAATACGAGTTTTGGAGATTCACCCAAACACAAATGCAGCTATTCTTCATCTTACCTAAGATGACTAACAGAAAGCAACTTCTGAGAAGAAAAACTAAATCTTGACCTTTTTGTTTACCCAAGAAAATGCATAGCGAGGTCATTAGCCCTCCCGCAGGATATTACACATGGCTTTCATAAATGACTTGGGTTTTCTGTGTAGCACCATCCTCTTGTACAGACTCCAGCTTGTTTTCGTTCTCCTCGGGCTCCGCCTCCACAGGCAGCTGAGCCAATGGGGGTGGAGAGGAGGCAATTTTGGAGAGAGGCGGAGCTTCTATGTTACAGCATCCTGCAGCAGCGAGCGGCGGATGGACCGAGACCTGAATGGCCATGTGTTGAGGCTGCTCGTGAAGCGACGCGTCGTCAGAGTCTGCGGCGGGAGAATCACTACGCTCCCTTGCACGCTCTCTTTCGCGCAAGATCGTGAAAACGTCGTCGGAAGTGCCGGCAGCCACCCCGCCAAGATCCTCGGGCGCTTGTCGGACAAAAGTGTGTCTCATTTCCTCCACGCCGACGACCTCGAGGATCTCCTCCATGAAGGTGCGGCAGTTCATGATCAGCGGCGGGAGCGGTATGCTACGCGCTAACTCCTCGATGTAACGTGCAAACTCCATGGTCTTGAACTGCGTGACCTTCGCCAGCTCCAGCGTTTTTGTTGAGGTAATGATGGGAATTCTCTTTGCGATCTCGAAGGCCTTTTGGAGCTTTTCTGCGCCTTCCGTGCGGAAGAACTCATTGATGGCCTTCTCAGTTTTCTTCAGATGGCTGCTCATCATGCACAGGCGAGTGATGTTCAGAATCATAATGATGGTAAAGGTCACCAGACACACTACCATGTAGTACACACCCATGTCTCCATTGGTGAAGACGACGCGCAGCGTCACCGTGCAGTTGGCCTTGCCGTGGGTGTTTGAGGCCACACAGGTGTATTTGCCGCGGTCTGCGAACGTGATGCTGGTGATGTTGAGGATGCCATCATCCAGAATCCACCATTTACCATCTGCAGAAAAAGACAAAAAAATAAATGCTTAGTAACTAAAAGTACTCAAGTAATGGGAAATCGTTTGCGCAAAATCATCCAAGTACCATTTAAAGGGTTGCATTTGTGCACAGTGTTCAACAACATCGCTAACAACAGGAGGACGCTATGATCGAAACTCAAGTGTTTTTGTTGCGTCTCGCGGGTTTCACAATAATGCACATATGGAATGTCGACATACATCAAGCAATTAAAAGAACGGGAAAAAGCTTGCAAAATAAGTTGATACAATGTTTATACAGTAGAGCAGGGCTGTCCTGCAGAGTTTAGCTCCAACCCTTATTAAACACGCCTGAAGCAGCTAATCAAGCTCTTACAAGGCATGTTAAAATCTTCTGTGCAGGTGTGTTGAGGCAAGTTGGAGCTAAACTCTGTCAGACACCGGCCCTCCAGAACCAAGTCTGTACAGCCCGTGGTAAAGAGAACGGCAATCTGCATCACGCCATGTAGTATACCGTCGTGTTTTAGGACACACTCATGAGCATGCAGTATAAAACACGCAACTCACCACAGAAAAAGCAGATTGTTTACCTTTTTTTTCCTTCTTACACTTAGAATAAAAGTAAAATGTAATCTCTTTAAATAATAATAATAAAAAAAAAATTAAATGACCCTTCTGTTTGTCTAAGAGGCTGAAAATGGTCATACAATTGTCAAAATAGCAACAGAAAATATAACAATTCAATTTATAGTAATAAATTCCAATGCTTCACCATTTTGTGGATGTAAAGTGGAATATTTTATGTAAAAAAAGGTATGTGGCCATCTTCTTAAACCTTGAAGTGATCTGAATGCACTTGAGGTTGTACTAAAGACTTCAATGTGCCATCAGATAAAAAGAGATAACACGTAAGTGACCAGCCAGTGTTTGTTTGGTTTTACGTGGTCAGTAAGTGTCATAAAAAGCATAAAACAGCATAAGAAAAGAGTCAAATGAAAACAGAAGTGTCTATCTGGGACTTGCTAAAAACGTGAAGAAACTAACATGTGTAACCTTTGAAACCATCATTTCTAATCAGCCAAAAGCTATAAGCACTAAAATAGTTCTGCAGGTTTGCTCATGGCTTACTCATTTTCCTTATCATCACCTTCTAAGATCAGAGATCCAGATCTGATGCCAGTCACAAGACAAACAAATAAATCCAGCAATTAACCCTGAAACTGAAAAAAGCAACCCACCATCTTGTAAGCGGTTTCGAGCGATCACATTAGTGCATACCAGATCACAATCAAGACGCCTGAACAAATGCTTTCCATTTTTCTAAATGTGAAAACTAAATGTTTTCAGCTAAAGGAGTTTACATGCAAAGCGAAACTGATAAAAAGGCAAGAATCTAGGTGCACAAATCAGGTTTTGCGTAAACCATTTACGACCTTTCCACCATATATAGAGAGCACAGTAAAAGACAAGACTGCACATGCCTCTGAAGTAACTGGTGCATGTAAACACCCTTTCTGTATACCGGTTCCCCGAAGATGAAAGTACAAAAGGCCAGTTCTGTGAACAACGCGGTCATACTTAATCGACTTTGCATAACCCACAGACATGCATTTACACTGATCCGAGGTCAGTTTCCGTCTTGTTTGTGCAGAAACTCTTAAACCGTCCACGCACATACATAATGCACTAGCCGCCCGTGTTTCAAGTGCTGATGGGGATTTATAACCTCTAGATCAATGACTTACTTACCGGCAGCAACCTGAAGTCTTTTAATCTGACCTTTTTGAAACAATTCAGCAATGCATTATGCAATTAAAGAAAGATCATTTAGTCTTTATCAGCTGGCTATAGTATGAAATTAAAATGCACTATATTTACTTTCATAATGTGAAATCCTGGCCTTTTATGTGAATGAAACGCATAAAGAAATGTAGCTTTCCTTCAGCTGCTTATTTTAAATGTGCTGGAAGTAAGCCCTCCAACAGATCAACAATACTATCTACTATGTTGTACTTTTTTCTTTCCTTAAATGTGAAACTATTTTATTTTTTGGCTGAACTTCCTTCAATATATATCCTTCTCTTTATAAACGCGGTGCAAGAAAAAACCTGTGGAATGATCTTAAGTTCACACGACTTCACACAGTAACACATCCGGGTCCAATTCACTCCCCAAGCTCGGCTGAGTAGCACAGTGGCCCACTGCTCTGCACATTGTGTATGTCTCCCTTATTAAACACACCGGATTCAAATAATCAGCTCATTAGGAGAGAGATCCATGAACTGAACCGACCGTGTCAAATAAGGGACAAAACGTGCAGAGCTGTGGGCCCCGGGGACATGAGTTGAGAACCACTGGAATAGCAGGAACTTTCCATGCCACTTCAGTAAAAGCTTGCACCACATCATCCTTAATCCTCCAAAAGTCACTCATCATCAGGAACTCGGAGTCTATAACACTCCAGCTGGAAATGATTGAGTCACGTTTTACATCACCAGATTTAAAGATCAACTCGTTGCGTAACGGATTAATCTCAAAAAGAGTGAATGTAATGATAACTAACGGAAAATATCCGTGGTGGTCTTTCCCAAAATAAATATAATATTAAACGCATATACACTGAAGCATGGAGTAATGATGCTAAAACTTCAGCTTAGATCACAGGAATAAATTACAATTTAAAACATATTCAAGTTACAGTAAATTGTAATAATATTTCACATTATTACAGTATTTTATATCAAATTAATGCAGCTTTGGTGAGCCGAAGGGACAAAAATAAATCGTACATTTGAATGCTAATGTAAAATTGTTGTAATAATTAAAGTATTAATTTTGCTGTACATGCTCACATACCCAATACAATGTCTTTCACTTGGAGCAACGACTTAACTGAACACAGCTGCCATACTTGATTATAATGCAAGTAAACTCAACTACACGATGTGCGTATAGTACGGGAACAGCAGATCAGATTTATATTTCGTGTAAATGGATTACACCAACAGAATCAAATAGACAAAGCGACCAAGTGTTACATGAGAATGCATTGGTGTCAGAAGGGGATTTTTACTGGAAACGTACCACTTTTCTGAGTGTCAAGCAGGTGCCCGTGCGAGTTGAACCACTGGATGTTTGGAAAGGGGTCGCCGGTGATATTACAGTCAATTAAAGCACAGTTCCCCTCACGGGCGATGATCTGGCTTACTTTGGTGAGCACCAGGGGAACTGAGCCGCCTCCATCTGCCTCGGTCCCGTTTTCTATTCCGTCTCCATCTACAGCAGAGATGTTCAAAGCCTCTGCCGCACAGAAACTAATCATGGACACTAAATAAATGATCACGTATCGGTTTGCCCTGTTCATTTTGTCTGGCGTTCTGTAAAAATCCTCAGGATGAGATGTCATTGTCCACTGGTCCTCATGTTACTGGTTATCTGCAAGCCGGCAAGTGCAGAGAACACAAACCACCGGTGCTCATGGTCTTTCCTGCAGATCCATCACTGAAAAGACAAAATAAAGAGAGAAAACTTTATGAAAACATACTTAAACGGTTAGAATGACAAAAGTGCTTTTTATCTCAAGTTTAGCAGCACACAGAAGTTGTGACGACGACTCCTGGTGTGATCCTATCAAACAAGAATAACAAGACGTGCAAAAATAAGAAATGACACATATTTGTAAGGCGGAAATAATAATGGTTAAAAAGTCAAACAAAGCCATTTAATTGTGCTAATTTTTGACACTTCTCATATTTGATATCTATTTGACGTTTACTGTACATTCCAAACACTTGCAATCTCCATATCATTGCAGAAAATTAAAACAACTCAATAAAAAAGGACATGAATACGGGTTATTGTTTAAACGTTACATTGAAACAAATGGTAACCCCCGCACGTATTAGCCTAACGTCATTTTAAAAGCTTCCACGCGCAACAAATCGATAGATTTACTAAACTTTAACCTATAAAGCAACTAAGTATGGCGTTTAATAGTGATATGAACACAATTTGATGCCTAAATCATATCTGACACGTTAAAATGTGCTGAAAACATATCGAGCTAACAACGGCTAACGTTACCGGTCATATGATGGGTCCCCATCCGCTACGGAAGACGCATAAAATACAGATTTTGACACATTTAACCCTTACAATTCAACATTTAGAAATGAAATATAACACCTAAAGTTTACATATATTCTACACGGATGTTATAAACAGTCGCATAACCGCTGAATGCGCCGCTAGCCTGATAACGTTAGCCAAAAACACAGCCGCGTTTCCTTTTGTTAAATTTCGCTAAACCATCACAAACTCGGCGATATTCGCACGATTAACAGCTTAATACTTACACCATTATCTTCCCCGACTGGTGTTATCTCTCGATGTTCGTCCTGAAACGTTAACCGTCGACGCTCATTTGAGGATCTGGGTCGTGTTTCCTCGGATTGGTTTTAAATGGGACTTGACTGCGAGCTGGGACCCAAAAATCTCTCGAGCAATTCACGGACCTCAAAATAACGTCCTGGGAATGAAATATGACAAACAGGAACGAGTAAAGCGTTGTGTTCGGTCTTTAAACCCCTCCTATCATCTCTGCCTGTCTGCTGTAGTCCTCCCCCATCTTTTTTTTCTCTTCTCACTCAACCGACCCAGTTTTTCCAGTAACTGGTTGTGAATTTGAGCTAACTTCGTCATCCAGTTTGGTTTATTTCCTCAGTTAACTGGTTTTGCATGTACAGTAAATGTGAAACATTTTCCTTATGAAAGGCATTGCAATGACAAGTAATACAAAAACAAATAATAAGGGTAAAAGAAAAATACATTAAGATCAATAGAAATCTGAATAAAAGCTTGCCATTGATGCATGTATAGGGCAATATTTGACTAAGATACAACTGGAAATCACCTTGCTGAGAAAAAAATAAATATATATTACTAGCAATTACCAGGGTTCGAGCATTTTTAAGGCTTTTGAGGTTAAATAGGGACACCTGGGTGTATCAAAAGCACATCGAAAATGGATAATAGGCTCAGAGACACACACACAGAAATCAAATGGTTAAACTACTATATTAATACAAACACACACATACACGGGCATCCATTCACACACATTGTGTTGCAATTTTAGATATTTGAAATTAATCCAAGGTGACAGTCATTGCAAGTCTTCACTCTTAAAGAGTTTCTATGTTATTTTCATGTTGATTATCTGGCAAAATAGTTGTCTAGTTAAAACCAACGGTTGTCTAGTTATAGCAGAAAAAGATTTTTTTCTGATTGGAACCCCCCCAAGTGGTAGAGCTATTAATTTTTTTAAATTTGATTAATGTTTGAGGTTATACGCATGTGTACCGATTTTGGTGACGATATCTCATTCTGTTCCAGAGTTATACTCCGAATAACATTTGGCTAATATTAGGTCTGTTCCGCACCATTTTTTTTTTTTTTTTTGAAAATTATTGATATTCAATGTCCACAGATTATTTCTGCAGTGGTTTTATAGATCAATTTTGTGGGAAAAGGAGCAAAAATCACAAGGATTTGCAACAATGTGAAATTTTTGAGTCTACGACAAACAGTTTACGAGCTATGGCCAAAAATGTCCAAAGATTTGTTTTTGCGCTGTAGCGCCCCCGTTAGGCCGATTGAGCCGGTTCTTTGCGCCTGAGTAGCTAACAGGAGTACTACCATCTGACCAAGTTTCAGCTCTCTAGGCCTTATGGTTTGGGCTGTATAAAAAAAATCCTAACAACCCCTAAACATAGAATCATGCTCAAAACACAATAGAACATGTAATGGATTTAATGGTTATAATGGGAATTGTATTGGTTTTAATGGAAAGTATAATGGTGTCTACTGGTATGTGATGGATTCTATTGGTGGGACATTCAATCCTATTGGAGAACTGCCCAAAACACACTACAAAAAGTTGAAGTGTGCGCCATTGTCTTTTTAACAAAATCAAGCCTGTGAAGGCCAATTAATGTGAATACGCTGTGGCAATGTGTATCTTTCCACCTCTGTCACACTAGATTGCTCATCCAGACTTTAAGAAACCCAGTTTAAGGATCAACTGCTTTGTTGGTCAACGTTACACAGCACTTTGACCATTTGTTATAATCAGCGTGTTAAACTAATAAAACCTCGGGAAACTCACGTACACGCTATTAATCTTGCTTTTAAAGCACTTATGAGTTTGTAACTCAGAACACAATCACACTAAGATTTATCGCAGCCCTCTAAGTGTGTGTGTGTGTGTGTGCCCTTCATAAACACTTTCCCTGAGTAGTGTACACAAAGAATCTCTTGTCTCTGAAACAGCACACACAGCGAGAAATCCAGTGCTCTAATGAATGCGTTCAAAGGTTAAGGACTTGCATTCTGCATTGTTAAAAATCAACAAGCTCTCTATTGAAAAACAACTAAACTATGCAATGATTTTAAGCAATTATAAACATACGAAAAATGGAAATACAGTACATCACTGTGTGTTTTCTTTTTCTTCTGTAGAGCACAAAAGAAGATAATCTGAAGAATGCTGGTAACCCAACGGTTTGGCTCCCATTGACTTCAATAGTATGTTATTTATAATATGGAAGTCAATGGGAGTTGGTTGCCAACATTCAAAATATCACTTTCATCTTTACCATCATCAAAAGTGAAGGACAATTTAGAAATCATATTAAATAAGGCAAAGATTTAGTAAATGCACAATGTTGAGTGAGAGTCAGCAATACATACAATAATGGTTTATTTATTGATTTATTGAACATCTTTTTTTCCAAATGGACTGCATACAAAAATATGGGTTAATAAAACCGTTTTCCCATTTCCGGAAAGCCAAACCCTTGCAGGGTAAACTTATACTGCATCAATGCAAATGCAATTTTGACATTAATATTTGTTCCAAAAGTGAGAGCAAAAAGTCCAATATTGCAATTGACTTGGCTTTCCAAAATATGAAAAAAACTGAGATGCATTTGAGTTATTGCAGAAATGAATCATTACAGGCCGTGATAAAAAGTCCATTAATCCATGCCATTTTAAAAGCTTACATTTACCACTCATTTGAGTTCAAAGCAGCTCAAGTTATTAGCAGCTAATTAGTCACATTACATTTAACCTTCACACTTACATTAATGCACTATTGCACTAAAACACATCCACTTGACCTTGATGGTTAAACATTTCACAAACTGAACCAGTTTTATCACATAAAAACGTCTCCCTGTAGACACATGTACAATTAATTCCCTTAATACTCCCTAAATAGTGTCTTTAAACGTCATTTCAATTTTTTTTCATCTGTACCAAACGAAAGGTTTGTTGTGCAAAAAACTTTCTGTCTGTGTGAGCATTCAATAAATGATACTGAACATGAAAAATATCAGACCCTTGATTCTTCTTCCTGGAAATCAGCTGCTCACATGGACTCTTTGATCAGATCAGCCAGTCTCCTGAAAGCCTGTGGACCACGAACAAAGAGCCATCAATGACAACATCAGACGCACCTGAGTTCGTTAGTGCTCAGAATATACTATTAGTAGGCATGATATAAAATGGAAACGTGTGACTGTTTAAAAATGCACTTCATATGTAGAGAAAGCAACTCAAGCACACGAAAAACTCAATATATAATGACCTATATATCTGTAATAAATTATAGACGGTGATATAATGCAGTTAAAGCATGTCTTTACAAGAAAATGTATATACATTTTAAACTGTAGACATGATGTTACAAAATAAATAAATGCTGTTCTTTGCAACTTTCTATTCATTAAAAATCTAGAAAAAAGAAAACTTCATTTCACTGTTTTTTTTGTTTCTACACTGATATTAAATCCAGCAATATATTGCATAACACAAAACTTCTTTTTTTATTTTAAACTGTATTGGTTTTTTTACAGCATTACTGTACTTTAGCACAAACAAATGCGATGACACACTGTGTGTGTGTGTGTGTTGTACCTCATCGATCTGTTGAGGTGTGGAGAGAGAAAAGGCGGCTCTAACATACGGACACGGATCTGAGCTGTTGATGTTGAACACTCCTCCAGGCACCAGAAGAACCTACAAACAAACACACAATAAACCTGACAACGAGCCCTTTAATATGCACCTGCTGCGCGCTTCCATTAGAGCCAAGCGTCACGTGTACAGACTAGCTCTTGACAGTCACTAATCAAACACACACACAGCAATGCTCTGAAGGCTTACTTAGTATGAATAAAGTGGTGTAAGGACAGTATTTTAACTCTGTACATGCCGTGTAAAGATGTGCACTGACTCCATGCTCGCCTCAACAGAAACAGGCGCTCTATTGAATGTGTGTGGGAGGCAAACCATGTGGTGTGCTATCAGGTGCTTCTGTTCATTTACATAAACACACACACACCAGCATTGGAAAAAAGCCGCAGCAAACCTCCTGTATAGTATCATAAAGCAACAACGATCAATACAAATGACTTTGCTTTTGCAGAGGTTTTGTGAAGAAGTGAGTATTTTTTCATGTAGCAAATGAAAATGATTGCATACGCAGGACAAATGTAAGCGTTTGTGTACACAGATGTGCGTGAGTGTGTTGAACCTCTTTCTCTAACGCTCTCTGCATTATCAGCTGCTGTGTGTCTTTAACGCCCTTGAGTTTAATCCACAGGAACATGCCGGCCATGGGAGGATGCCATTCAGCTACACCTACAAAACACACCGGGAGTAAATTAAAGGAACAGATCAGCCAACAATTACAATTTGATATAGATATACTCGTCCTCAGGCCTATATATATATATATATATAGATGAGTTTGTATGAGATATGGAGAAATCTAGCATTACTTCAATGGATGCTCTGCAGTGAATGGGTGCCGTCAGAATGAGAGTGAGAAGTGCTTTAAACTGAAATATGAGCTGCTTTCTCCAGTGAAGCTCTTATGAATATGTGGGTGGATTTTAACGAGAGAGAAAACAGGAGATGGACTTTTTTCATCGAGGAAGAGTTATTATGGACTCATATTTTAGCCTTATAATGTATTAATGGTGAATGTTTTCTTGCAAACACACAGCTTTTCTCTTCTCAAGACATTAACTGCTAGACTGGAGTGTTGTGGATTATTGTGATGTTTTTATCAGCTCTCATTCTGACGGCACCCATTCACTGCAGAGCATCCAGTGGCGAGCAGGTGATGCAATGCTACATTTCTCCAAACCTGATGAAGAAACAGACTCATCTGCATCTTGGTACATTTTCAGCATTTTTATTTTTAGGTGAACTACGTATACCATAATCTAGACTCTGATGCTCAGATATATGAGATAATTTATTTATTCCCACAAAATTAATAGCAATTATGAATTTATGCCTTGCATTTTTGTTCAATATAATCTGTGGCACACAGTCGATTACTGCAGAAGACTCATTTAGACTCGACTCTCAGTTTGCAATTTAAGTATAAAAAATGATACCAGGCATTGCACTGGGGTCAATGTTAAAATGCAGTTACGTAAGGCTAATATGATAGGGTCAATAAGAGTTGCAGCTGATGCGCGAGTCAAACCTTTGAGCCATTTGTCAGCGGAGGAGAGCATGGCGTTCCTCTGAGATCTGTAAAACTCAATCACCCTGAGGAAGAGCAAAAACAAATTCACTTAAAACCTGCGCAGATATTTAAACTGAGGTCTATACATGTTTACAATGTAGAATTAAATACAATTATGAACAACAGTTAAAGTACAGTAAGCAGAACCATGTGGTTATTTCTTTAATAACACAATGAATTTGATGGAGCTCATCTCCGGCTCACCCTTCAATGTGCTTGAGAAAACCTTCTTGACCCCAGCTATGAAGCAGCTGAGAGACCATGAGCTGAAAACACACACAGCGGAGAAAAAATAAAGGCTTCAGTTTGATTCAGCTACAAGAAACAGAATATGGCCTGTTTTTCATGTCACAATTTATCAGATTCGTTTATGATATGGATAGCAGTTATTTTAAAGCAACATTTTATATAATGTATAATCATTGTTGAATCTTAAGAGTATTTTGCGAATCATTTCTCTACAGCTAAAAAGAACACATTATACGTTAAACAAAACTAATATTAGCAGTTATTAATAAAGTAAATATTATTTAGAATGATGTAATATTTCTTAAACATTATTTGACGCAAATCATTTCACCAAAGTAAAAAACAGGAATAATGTATTATTAAAATTTTAAATAAATAAATATAATTCGCAGAATAATTACTTAATATTTATTGTATGTATATATATATATAATAAAATACTAAAATAATTCACAATTGCAAAAATATTACCTAAAATCGAAATAAAACAGTATTTAATAAATTTTTAATCTACAAAAAAAAAAACATTATTTAATATATAAAATAAATGTACTGTTTAGATTATTATTATTATTAATAAAAATATTTCAAGAATTACCGATCTGTATTATTATTAGATATCGTTTAAAGATTTCTTTATCACTTAATGCAAACCGTCCCAGTGCAGCAGAAAGACAGTGGGTCTCGTCGCTGTTAAAGCGCCTGTGAATCTCAGGCTTGTTTTTCTCGCCGCATCTCTTCTGGGACTCACGCTGAGAGAATAATTAAAGTTCAAATTCGTCCGCTCACCGCTGGGAGCCCAAACACACCTCCCCTTGACTCAGTTCTGTGTTTTTTCAGCTGTGCTCTGAGAGCGGCGCACAAGGCCTGTCATGTCTGGACTACAGCTGCTGTGGAACGAGGAAGAGCCCTCGACTGAAGCAGGAGTGTACGAGGTCTGACCTGTGTGAAGGTGCTGGTGTGCATCGTGGAGGCCTGGATGTGCAGCACCACGCGGTCCACCAGCGGCTTCGGTCCGGTGACGAACCCGATCCGTAATCTGTCACCAACAACACATCATAAAAAAAAAAGCACATACATTCATGTAGATGGCAATACACGTTCTCCTTTTTTTGCATGTTGAAATCATCTTTCCTCTTGCTGTATCAAAATCTCACCTAGCTTTCCTCAGAGATGTTCCCAATAATGTGCTTTAAGTCAAGTCAAATTCAGTTTATGCATGATTACATGATATAACTTTTTAAACACTGTATCCTAAGCTGTGGATAATTAAGCTATATATCATATGCTGAAGTACATTTCTGGAGTTTTAAAGATTAAAAGAAAAAATAACAAGAACCATACCGAACCGAAAACCGTGACCCTAGAACCGCAATACGAACCAAACCGTGGGTTTTGTGAACCGTGCCACCGCTAATATATATATATATATATATATAGCATGTATACACTGTATATATAATGTACTGTACGCTCATTAAACAGCAGTAGCAATGTAATTTTCCAAGAATAAAAAGACAAAGCCGTGGTAAAAATGCATGGATATAACAGAATTGGTGAGATTACTGGAAATCCTGACTCATTCAGACAGGTTTCAGTAGGACTGTGACGGCTGACTCAGGACACCCACCCTGACGACAGGATCTTAGAGAAGGAGTCCGTTCGCAGGACCCGGCCGTCTACGTCCATGGACAGAAATGTTGGAGCCCACGGCTGGATGACAGCAGAGCAGCAGAAGAAGAAAGTGGACAGTTGATTTATTCATTTTATGACTGAGTGTTATCTTATCACAGCAGCAATAGAGAGGCTATCAGAGAGGTCAGTGTGTGACTACCGCTACATGCTAATCAATCACACAATACAAACAGACGCGTGAAGAGAGCGATAAATCAGAGCAACTTACTTTCTGGAACTGTAGGAAATAATACGGGTCGTCCTCAATGATAAGCAAATCATATTTCCTGGCAAGCTGCGAATTAAAAACACAAAAGTATGCATATTCAACACTGGCTGTCTGCCACTCATCGAAAATAAGCCCCACCCCCAAACTCACGCCATTGGTTGAGAATTAACAGCAATATTTACACTTGAACTACAAACTTTGATAGTTGTCTTTTTTACATTAAAAATATTTTAACATTTAAAAATAGAGTAGAATAATACTGGAATATACCAATATGTTTCCATTATTTCTATACTTGCATATCATATATGGGTGTTTCTTTTCTTATAGGTGTACTTTTTTATGTCCTTTAGTCATATTTTTAAAAATGCATATAACTGTGGAGAAATTCCACTTTCTTTGTTTAGATTATTTAGATGGCTTCTGTGGAAATGTTTGGTGACGTTAGAGCACATGTTGGACATGGAGTGAAATCCACAACTAATAAAGAAAAATCAAGCTAAATATTGCTTGATCAGTAAATACATTTAATACGTCATTTCCAAACATGCTGGTCATTTTTGAAAAGCTACAAATTTTAAGTTAAATAAGAGTATTTTTGATACATGAAATGATAATAATTTACCCAAAGATAATCAGTGAAGCTATCTTCCTTTTTTCACAAAAAAACCCATACATGTCATTTCCTCCGCACTTCCCTCTGTGGTGGAAATGACATATATGGTATGGTATTGATGTGGATTGTGAGAGTAGATTTCGGTAATACTTTTTATCTTATAATATATTACAATACTTTTTAGTATTTATATTATTTTTACTTCTAGATTATATTACTTTTATAATAATATAAAGAGACTTCTGACTTCCAAACAATTACACTGTCAAGGAGCAGAGACGTATGAGAAGTATAACTTTGTAAGTTATTTAATTTTTAAATAACAGCTGTATATTGAGATGTGGTGGAACATCATTAGTTCATAACAGGTTGGAAAAAATGTAAAATATTAACAATTTCTCTTGAAATATTAGTTTGTACTCTTACAGAACTTTAAACTAGACAAATTATTACAATTCATGAGACTGTGCTATGTAACTTTTAAAGTTTTTTTACACAAGGCTAAAAGTGCACCTAGTTGAGGAAACACCCAGACATCTTTAGAATTCACTTTCATTTTTATATTTTTATTTTAATAAGTATCATTCATATACTATAGAAGTGTATATGTAAATGTTATGAGCTTAATAGTTTAGTATTATTTATATACTAGTGTAGTATATACTGATATTCTGAATTTAGCTTTTGTTCATATTTTTAATTATTTATTAGTATTCTGTATACACCAAGCATATACTAACACATGTTTGTTTGTTTTTTTATTTAGTTATTATGTTATTAATGACATTGGTGAAAATGTCCGGTCAACAGGACCTTTAAAAAAAAAGTATTTACTGAGAAAAAAGATGGCGTGTTTAATACTTATTTTGCCTGCTGTATGCGTGCACCAAGAAATGAACTCTGCTTACCTCATAGACTTCCTGTTTCCTCTCAGAGGTCATGGATGCTCCGGTGGGGTTACCGCCATTCGGGATGGTGTACAGGACCTTTGGAGCGCTGCTTCCTGGTTTCTGTGCGTCTGCAGGGTTCCAGCGCTCCAGAAGCGTCCTCAGGTCTGCAGGGATCATCCCATGATGATCGCTCGCCACATTAATGATGTTACAGCCCAGCGGCTGCAGCTGTTGATGAAAGAGTCGGTAATGTTTACGTGTAATGAGTCAAGAGAAAGAGAGAGAGATTGCAGGTCAAACATGATGATGAAGGGAAGTGTGCTTCATACGGCTGCCAGCGTTCCTGAGTACGTGGGAGCATCGAGGAGGACGTTATCTCCAGAATTGACCAGCATCTCAAATATCTGAGGATCAGAGCGAAGAGGAAAATTACCACTGATTTCATTCTAAACGATGCCACATGCATCTCTTGAAATATCAAACCCATTCCACAAATTACACACACAGTGTATTTACGAGGAGAGCATATATTGGGACAATGCTATTTTAGATGCTTTATATAGTATGTTTTCTGTTTTCATTTTAATTTCAGCTAAAGTCTTTTTTTGGTCATTTTTTTAAATGTCTGTGTAGTTATTTATTGTATTTAAGTGCATTAAATAAATTTAAATGAAAAAAGGACTAAATTAAAAGTTTGTTTCATTTGAGTTAACATTTAATTTTATTTCAAGTAACTAACATGTTAATTTTAACAATAACAACCATGATTAGAGATGTATGATATATATATATCAGTGGCATTTTTTTCAATTTTTTTGTTTAAGATTTTATTCGTAATTATTTACTATCCAGTTTGATTTGTAAGTCCTAATAATGGGGATGTGCGTTTCTATAATTACAAGAAAGTTTGAGTCATTTTAGTACATACTAAAGATGATTCTAAATAAAGTCAAACTAAATAAAAAAATAGAAATATATATTTCATTTGAAGTAACCATTTTTTAGTGTTGTAGTTTATATTAATGTTTTTTGAATAATTCCTACATTGTTACAGTATATTATTGATTTTGGATTAGCTTTTTTTTACATTTAATTTAATGTATATATATATATACAGTATAAAAACAAAAAAGTTACTTAAAATAACTGATATAAGTTATATATATATAACTGTTTAATTTACATTTAGGCGTTAAACAGATGCTTTCATCCAAAGCGACTGACATTTTTCCTTGTAATCGACCCACATCTTTTGGTTTATAGTGCACTTCTCTACTGTTTCAGCTATAATGAGTGTGGATATACTTTGCAGAGGCCCTCCTGACTGCCGGTGGTGACACACATCTCCATCTGTCCTCTCTCTGGACTGTAGCTGGCGGTGGGAGGATTGTGGAGGCTCTTCTGAAGACTCTTCATCCACGAGACCAGCTCAGGAATACTGCCAGCACAAAATACTAGTACTCAATACGAGCACTCAACAAAGAGCATCAAAGGTTTCTATTTACAAAGTGTTTTATCAGTGTTGAACACTGTAGCCAATCACAGACAACTTTGTTGAATGTGCGAAGGCTAGGACCAGTCAGAGGCGTTTAAGGTAATGCTCAGGAGGCCAGAGTTTGTTCACCATTAGGAACTTCTATTTTAGGGAAGTTCTGTTCAGAAAAAGCGCAATAAATCATAAGTCTACACTATAAATAATCCTTATCTGTCATTCTGCATATCTTCCTCCTGATTATTCCTCGTTTTCGATGTATTCCACCAAATAAGACAACATATTCTGTGCATTTATGTAAACCATGAATAATTCCCCTTAATGCACTCTTTTATTTTTCTCCCTCACGTCTCTTTCCAAGTTTGTTTCCAAAATTATGCTGTAAAATGTTCCTATAAACATATATTACAATAATATTTAATATGCACGTACGTAAAATTGCCGCGGATAGAAGGAGGATCTTTAGGAGTTATGCATGGTATATTGAAAGTAATGTGTTGATGCTTTTACACATTAAATCTTCTTTTAATTAGCGATGGTTGAAGATCGAGTAATGTAATGTCCTTTTGTTCCAATCTTACTCCAATAATTTGCGCAAACTGAGTATAAACACAATAAGAGATTCATAATAGAGTACAGACAGATAATTATAATATGAGTTTTCACTTTCACTATATCAACATCATTAAAAATGCATCTACATAGGAACGTTACGCCAAAACAAAATAATAGTAATAATAATTGTATTGATAAGCAAAAAAATGCCTTCTACGCGAGCCCGTTCACACCAAGCATAAAGATAACGATAACTATATTTGCATCCACACCAGCGAACGATATCGTCTGGTTATTATAAACTCAAGCGCGTCTGCCGCTTTAAATTTTAAGCACGTGATAGCAGGAAGGATTCTGATTGGCTGTCAATGTTTCTATCGTTCATCAGCTGGAAAAAAAATAGTTCTGAAAATTATTCTAATGATATCGTTTGCTTTACCGTTATAGGTGTGGACGCTGCTATTCTTTAACACTGAAAACGATTTTTAGGACTATATGATCGTTATCAACACAGTCTCACGACCAATTCGTACAAATTAGGCTCTAAATTAGTGCTAATTAATACGACACTCAATGTTGTACAATTTGTAGGTAGGGTAGGTTTAGGGGTTTAGGTAATTCGTACAAATTTATACGAATTGGCAACTCGTAAAATACGTACGATTTAGACGAATTTGTATGAATTAGCCACCTCGTAAAATATGTACAAAATGCCGTGAGATCAGGTTGCCGTTATCGTGTTTGGTGTGAACGGGCATTTAGAGTTGTGGGGTATATGCGTGTCGTATTTTCGCGAAAACTGCGTAACGCAGGTACGATAACAAATTTCGTACCATATACACATAAGAATTGCGCATTTTATGCATGCTAAAGTCAATTTATGCATATTAATACCACAAGTTATTATTAGTTTATTATAACGAGAGCGCTTTTGTTCGGTACCTGCTAATAAGAACCGTATAATTTATACTGTAAGTGACTACTGAAATACAGCCAACAAGAAGCATCAAACCCATAAGAGCCGGAGTACTGCAGCGCTCTCTTCATCAGCGGCTCGTCCAGCACCACTGCATCCCCTCCCTTCACTTTAATGCTGGCCGACAGGAATGGGAAGGTGTCAGGATTGGGAGCTCCTCCGGCCAGAGAGATCAGAGACGGGGGAGATCGCTGCTGAAGCTCCGCTGGACCAGAACCACACCACACATCAGGCCAGGGCATGGGTTACAAACAGTGATATACTCATACAAATCAGACTCACTCAGTATGCGAATAGCTGACGGTTTCCTGGCTGCGCTCACAGCTGTCAGAAAGCGAGAGTAGTTCATGCTTCTGAGGAAACAATTTGCAAAATTAGACATCAGAAAGGGTGATTTTAATTTCTGTGCATGTGTACTACACTGTTTGCAATACACCTCTAGAGAAGGAATGACATTGGAGTTTTACTGGAATCAATCGTAATGGTATTATCCAGATGTACAGGATCGTAAATAATAAACTTATAGGGCCGGTTTCTTGAAGAGAAATTAGATTAAGCCAGGACTAGACCTTTGCTAGTTTAAGACTTTTAAGAATTTTTAGAAAGAAACATTATCTTACAAAAATGCCTTATTTGTGAGCATTTTAAGACCAAACAATGGCAATAATGTATTTTAAGATATCTCTGTGCAAGCTTTTTCCAGTTTAGACAGCTCTTAACACTTCTTTTAATCAAGGACTAGTCTTAAACCCTGTTCGGGAAACTGCCCCATAATCGTTTATCTCTGTAATCACTTATAATGACAAGTGTAAAAAGACCATTAAAGGTTCCAAATAATAATAATATAATTGCAAAAACAAAATAAAAAGCAAATAAATACATTGAAAACGTTCCAGTCAGTTATATTCAATTATTAAAAATTCAATTATTTCAGCAATCCTAATTTCTTTAATCCTAAACTTTTAATGATATTATCTACAAGTATTGTATTGGATATTATTCTTATAGAATAAGTAAAGAAGCACATTAATTAAAGGATGCTTATTAAATAGAAACTGGTTCCTGATATAACGCTGATTAAATATGGCATAAAATGCTTTTAGACAACGAAAAATAATTAAATAGACTAAATTAATAAAAGTGATTAGTTGTGCAACAGGAGGCAGAAGTTAATCCTAATGCAATTAGGATTATGCAAGTTTTTGCAATTATGCAATTTAAGTTAATTCGTGTACAGGTTGTTTCATTAACGTCTGATATGCAATCTCGTCAATCTTGACGACTGCAGCTTTATTTTCAGACTGAAATACATGTGCATAGAAACCATGAGTTACTGCCATGCTCCTCGCGCAGGACTGAATGTTGTGCCGCCTAGAGTTCAACTCAGCAAAGATATGCGCGTGGCAGATGTAAATACATCACATACATCAATATATAATACGAATCATCAAAAGAACTTGCTAACCGACGCAAATTTTATATATTATGAAGCCTAACCTCTGAAGAATATGACTGACCCGTCACTTCCTGTACCGCTGACAATCTCCCGCAATGCTTTCTGGACCGTGTAGTTTTCTTTCTTTGCGAAAAGCGCAAACAGTTGTTCTTTATTCCGGTGCTGAAAACAAAGCCTACACTGAACTACATTCACCTTTCATTCATTCTGGAGATTTACATTCGCAGAAAGCGTATTTGATTGCGTTTATTAATTACAGATGCGTACTAAATACGCAAATGAAAACCAACCGTTGATGCTCACCCTGTAATCACAAACGATTGTGATTGGCCGAGCGTGAGCTGCGCTGAGAAAAGTAGCACATGACATCATTCCACCAAAAAAAAAAAAAAAAAAAGAGAGAGTCTTGTGCTGCATTTACACAATAACACGTAATTTAAAATAAGCCAAAACTGGTCGTTTTGGAAGTTGTCACTCCTAAGTGTATTTGAGGCTAACAATTGTTCCTTTTGAATAGATCAAATTAAAACTACAGAACATCTTTTTTATGATTGTAAATTTGCTTGTGCCTTTTGGGAAGATTTGCATGCTTTAAACAAAGGAAAATGTACTATTTGGCTTATTTTTAAAAGATGAAACTCATGATTTAGCAGTTAACACAATTATTATTCTTGGGAAGTTCTTTTTGCATAAGAACAGTTTCCTGAAAATGCTTCCAAATTTTTATGTATTTCACAAGAAACTTTGTCTTTACTTTCTGACAACTTTCTTTACTTTCAGAAAACCCCTAGTTATTTTTTTATTCTTTTATTTATGTATTTATTTATTTTCCCCCTCTCCTCTCCTCCCCTTTCCTTATTTCATTATTTTCTATGTTATCCTTGTCTGATCAAGGAATTATACATTTTGTACCAGGCCATGTATGGTTGTAACGTTTACTCATGTTCAAGAATGTTCAATGAAGTTGAAAAAAAAGTGTATTTTATTTTATTATGGTACAATATAACAAAAAGCAAACATTATTAAGAATTAATCTAAAATAAAATAAAAGAAAGAAAGAAAGAAAATATTTATTACAAAAATCGTCAGCTCCGTTATGACGAGATGTGACCCGAACTTCATTACCCACAATGCTTTGCCGCGAGGAAGCACGTTTGTAAACAATGCTAGAACGCTAAAGGCGAGAATAAGACATGTTTACTGGAGGCATGGTTATATTACTAACGTGTCATAGTTAATATTTCGTTTCAATACCGAAGGCATTATTCGTTTATATGTTTAGTTTATTAACAGAACGCTTTTATTCAGTTAACGGTCGGATTGCACATGAACTAGCACGTTTGACTTCATCTGAATCTGGTCTGCAGTTGGAGAAAATGTATTGTAAGTGATTATCGTGGTGGTTAATTAAGGTCAGATTCATTTGCGTGTCCATGGGGAAACGGAAAGACATGATTCACCCTAGGTTCCTCGCTGGTAAGCCTTAAGGAGTTTTTATTTACGCACGCGTCTCTTAACACGCAGGGTACAGTACAGTACCGACCCTGTTGTTTAGCATGCCTTTGAGTTCGTTTATAAAGTATGCGTGGTTGTTGATGTTTGTGCTGTAGCTAGCGGGGATGATTACGGCGTGCACAAGAAGAAACACAAAAAGCACAAGAAGCACAAGAAGAAGCACCATCGCGATGATGGCCACAGTTTCTCCTCCGAGGCGCTGGAGTCAGACTCCGGGATGCTGCTCCTGAAACCTCCTCAACTCAAACTTAAGATCAAACTAGGAGGACAAACTCTGGGGACCAAGAGGTTAGCCACCTAAACCTGTTTTCGGCGATAAATTAGATATAGATTTCTCTATATCTCGTGAATCGCTACCTAATGATAGTAAAAGTTACATTAGAGAGAGATCCCAGGGCCTCTAAATGATCAATAGTGACTCCAGTTTTTGATTATTAAAGTTAAGCTAAATTAAAACGGATTTCTCGTGCAAAAGGATAGATTTTAAATTAACTTTTGCATTGAAATGTTGTTACAGCAATACGGCTTGAGCTTATGCCTTTTACATATGATTTGATTTAATTAAATTTACACTGTAACCAATCATTTTCCTACTAAAATAACGGAGTAGTAACCAGAACAAATCTATTATTTTGTGAAAAAATTAATGCATATGCTCTTTATATTGTGCATTAAATCAATAGTTCACCCAAAAAATAAAATAACAAATATATCCTTTTGTATTTTAGTATATAACAAAATTGGCAAGTGCATGATTACTGTGTTTATTTAAAACTGATTTAAAGTGAAGAATTCAAGTATTATATAAACGTGTAATTTACTAGTTTTGTAAAGTGCTGGAACATATTGAAGGTACTTGAATGTTACTGTGGAGAAGGTGTAAGGACCTTGATAAGTGTTTTGTGATTGTTGTTCTTGTTTCAGTGTGCCCACATTCACTGTGATCCCAGACTCTCTGCGCTCCGTGTCGCCTCTGAACGTAGAGAGTGACGATGACGACGATGATGAAGATGAGAATGACGATGAGGAAGAGGACTCTGATGATGACGTGCCGTCGGAGGGAGTTCCTATAGAGCAGTACAGAGCCTGGCTGGGTGAATCAACTGTTGACTCTCTTATTATTTCAGTGACTTGCAGCCAGTGTTAATGCATGTGCATGTGTTTCTGTTGGTAATACCAGATGAAGACAGTAACCTGGACCCGTCTCCTGTGCCGGACATGGACACGGACTTGCTGCTGGGCGGCCCGGTGGATGAGGAGGAGCGATGGCTGGAAGCGCTGGAGAAAGGAGAACTGGACGACAACGGAGAGCTGAAGAAAGAGATCGACGAGTCTCTGCTCACAGCCAGACAGGTGCCGTATAAAACACTTTCATCCAACCATTACACTTACATTCAGTCACTGAGCAGATGAGGGCAGTCAAAACCAACAAAAGAGCCATGATAAGCATCTGTTCGCTTAATGTAGTGCATGTGAGAAGGAAATAATAAAAAGAAAAGAGCAAGCTAGTGTTAGAAGCCTTTTTTTGCTTTTGTTAATTTTATAATAAATAAAAAGAAAACAGAATACAAAAAGATTTGTGTTTTTTTAAGAAACAAGCAGTTAGTAAATAAGTCCGAGGGTCAAATAAAGATGCATGAGATGTGTTTTAGCATTTAACAAACCTTGCCATAACCCGCTAGTGTTTTGATTTTCAACTATAATAACTGGAAAAAATGTACAAACAAATAGAAATTAATTAAATTAAACCTAAATTGTACTAGTCAAAACCGAGATTATAATAGTTCTGGATTTTTCATTAGTTTTTATTTACTTTTTAGAGGCAGATTTGTTAGTTGTTATTATTTTTTTATATTTTGAAATGGCTTAGTTTTAGTTTAGTTTTTATTAGTTGCAGTCTTAGTTTTAGTTAGTTAGTTTTTTTTTTTTGTAAATTAAGATATTTGTCAGGTGCATGAATCAAAATCACCAGAATATATGTTTAATAAAAACTATAATATAATCGTTTTCACTTAATCTCGATTTATAATCAAGCCGTTGTCTGATAAAGTCAAATACACATAAGATATAGACAATGGCTATGCCGTGATTTTGGCTATATTTGTATGTAAAATAGAGTTAGAAGCAACATAATATCTATTTTAACCAAAAGCGGTGCTCCTCTCAGCCGCTCGCTGAACAGAACAGACGCAGAGAGGGGTGTGCGCGCTGGGAAACAAGAGCTGCCGCGACTAAAGACGCGCTGAGGTTTGTCGCTTTTTTTGTGGAAGATTTTAATTAAAGAACCGGCTTTACTTACGAGATGCGCATAATATATCGTTCGATGTATATCGCCCAGCCCTAGCACTCATAATCAAAGAAGTCCCAAATAGGACTCTGCTGCAGCCATCAGGCTAGCCGGCGGCGTCGCGGACAGACTGTGGACACGTGACGTCACAGATTACGTGGTGCCTTTCGGGTCAAACACTTGGCTTAAAACTGGCAGCGAGAAGTAAAAATTTTTTAATTCAACCCAAAAGGCTTATTACAAAGAGGAAAACAAAGGACGTTTTTGCTATAATATAATATTAGTTCGTTTAAGTTGGTTTGTAAACGCACAAAACAGTTTCAGTTAGTCTTCGTTTTTTTTCAGTTAACAAAATTGCTTTTTTAACTCTAGTTTTAGTTTTTTCGTTCGTTTTCGTTAACTATAATAACCTTGGTCAAAACAAACAAAAGTAATAACGTGAACAAATATAATTACTAAAAATGTAACCTAAATTAAAATGGGAACTGAATGTATAAAAATAAGCAAATTCAAAATGTTTATCAAAACTATTGAATAGCATGAAGAAGGGTGCAATTGTTTTTTCTTTGAAAGAAATTGATACGGTTCAGCAAGGACATTATCAAGAGTGCTATTAACAATGCTACAAGACATTTCTAGTTTTAATTTCTAAAAATCCTAAAAATAAAATGCATCTTTCACAAAAGACTGAATTTAATGATGCTGAAAATTCAGCTTTGATCACAGAAATAAATTAGATGTAAAAATATACTCGCACAGGAAACACTAATTTTGAATTCCAGCAAAAGCATTTATATTTATTTAAGCATTGGTGAGCACTGGAGACTGGAAGTGTGCTGCGCTGTTAAAATACACACTACGCACTCGTGTCACTGTTAAAATAAAACTGAAAACAAGCAGTTGTTGACTTTAACTGAAGCATTTCTCCTCGGCCTGAACAGAAAGCGCTCCTTCACAAGCAGCAGAGCCAGCCGTTACTGGAGCTGCCCATGGGTTACAAAGAGAAGGAGCTGACGGCCGAGATGATGCAGAAACGTGAGGAGCGCGCTCGCAAAAGACGCCTGCAGGCCGCCAAGAAAGCCGAGGACAACAAGAACCAGACCATCGAGAGACTGACCAAGACCAGCAAGGCCAAGATCAAGAGCATGAAGGAGCGCAGGTCCAAGCAGGCGCAGCTGCCCATGGTGAGGTACATCAGTAACGCTCAGGGCGCCGCCGTCTCGTACCCCGCCGGGATCCCTGTCCCGATACCCTCTGCCCCGCCACAGGCTCCCCCTGCACCCCTGAGCTGCGGCGTGACCGGCTGCTCCAACCTGAAGAAGTACTGCTGCTCCAGGACCGGGACACCGCTCTGCAGCCTGGAGTGCTACAGGAAGAACCTGGCGCTGGTGCAGGAAGTCGCTTGACAGCCATGTGTGCGTTTACAAAGAGTAGGTCCATGCAATTATGTTCAACAGCAGACACACACGTCTTTGATTAATGACAGTAAAATCATGCTGAAGTGTATTTATTTTGCAGCAGCAACACTTTATTGTGTTGGGTAATGACCAGTTTTTTTACTGCAGTTATTAATCTAACTTAATGTAAATATATAAATACTATACACACACACATGTGTATGTATGCATGTATATGTGTATATATATATATATATATATATATATATTCAGATACAAAAGCCTCTAAGCCTCTTCTACAATAAGCATTTTTATCAGGATCCTATGTGAAGATTTAATGATTTCATTTTTATGGCTATTAAATTGAAAATAGACATAGGAGCACTTAGAGGCTTTTGCATCTGAACTCTTCATAAATATATATATATATGTAAATCAGTAGAAATTACATTAGGCTAAATTAATAAGTGCTGTTATTGTTAGTTTATGATGACAGTTTGATTGAATTACAAATGATCATGGTTGAGAATCATGAGACTACATTTCTGTGCAAAAACATTACTTTTGAGAATATTGAGAGTAACATAAGAGCAAATATTCATATTTCCAATAAATCATCCGGTGAAAAACTGAACGTTGTTGTGTTGTATGTGTGTGTAATAATGTTTGAAAACGCATTAATTCTGCTTGTGTTTAATGAATGAAGTTCACGATCATTACAACAAGCGTAAAAGCAGTTTTGTGAGAAGTCTGAAATAAAGAAGCTCATGCATTTATTTGATATATATATATATTATATATATATATATTGAGTCAAACTAAAACTAAACCCAATTCATGAAAGTAACACTTTTTAGGAAGGGTCAATTAACATTAGTTAATGCAATATTTTTATGTAATAATAATGAACTGCTTTTTACAGTAATTATTAATCTGGGCTAATATTAATTTATAAATATGATACAATTTGTTCATTGCTTGTTGCATTAACTAATGTTAATTTAGTCATCTTGTGTTGTTTAAAATGAATTAGCATATTAACAAATACTTATATTTCACTGTTAATGTATATCTAATACATGTCCAAATTTAACCTACGATAAAAGTGTTATCCAAAATCCTTTTCTCTTTGTTTTGACAATCAAGAATAGCAAATTATTTACAAAAGACTTCATTAATAATGAAAATATTTTTTTTTCTGTCTAAATGGTTCAAATTTAGACTGAAATAAAGAACAGAGGACGTAAATCTGCTTTCATTTATTTAATAAATGATGCACATCTGTTGGATAAACAACGTATTACAAAGTTTAACTTAAGAGGAAATGGGAGTTCGATAAAATAGAAATACATTTTTATTTCACAAAGATCAAAAGTGTTGTTAAGGCTTTGGTCATAAAAGCTGCGTAGCAAACATCGTTTCACTTGATCCAGCAAGGAAAGGTCAAGTGCAAGCATTGTTTCATGATCAGTGTTCATAAGCCTTGAGCTCCTCGAAGAAATCCAGCATAGTTTGAGGTATTAAAGTTGTTGTTTTTTTGCATTTCGACGCATTTTAGGGTCTGATTCATCAGACTGGTTCATTAGTTCATCGCTGCAGACGATACTAAATAACGTCCACTGTGGACCAAACAAAACAAAAAACCCACAATCAACCATCCAAGATGTGCATGAGTGTGTTTCTTTATCAGACTTGGAGAACTCTAGCATCACTTGCTCTGCAGTGAATAGGTGCCGTCAGAATGAGAGTGAATAAGAGACAATAATACACACAACTCAACAAATGACTGACTTTAGGTGAGAAGCTGCATGTTGGTAAGACACCAATCCATCATTAACTTCAAACTGATGCTTCTGGCTATAATCTATATATTAATATACCAATATTTAATCAACACACACGTGTTTAGTTCTGCTTTGGATTGTTTTCTTGTTCTTTCATGAAGATGGATATGTTTCTTATAAACAATTTTTGTCTCAATACATGCTGGACTGGAGTGGTGTGAATTATGATGATGTTTATATCAGCGGTTTGGAATCTCATTCTGACGGCACCCATTCACTGCAGAGCATCCATCGGTGAGCAGGTGATATAATGCTACATTTCTCCAAATCTGATGAAGAAATACACTCCTCTGCATCTAAGATGACGTGATGGAGAGGACATCGATCAACTCCCTTTAAACATGAGCCAGTTTTGTCCAGGTCTTTAGTGGATTTACCTCCCAAAGTCTGGTTGTAGAGCAGACTGTGCTGGTGTTTTAGTGCTACACAGCCAAGCCGAACGACAGCCGGAAGGCCATTTCCACAGGAACCTCGGCCACGGAGTCATGGAAGCACACATAAAACTCTTGAGGAACTGGCTCGAGAAGCATCCGCCTGGAACAAGAGAGGACAAATCAGAGGAGAGAAAACGTGACACAACTGATGTTTTCCTGTTGTATGAATGTCAGCGTCTCGTATATCTGAGCTCTTATACGACAGGTGCATGATGGGAGTGTTTGGATTGGCGTTTAATGCAGTCTGTAACGGAAATGTGAGTACAAGTCATGAAAGATGGGGTTCACCCTATAACCCAGTAGGTCATGGTGGGCGCCGGTTTCTTCTGATCGGTCCAGTTCTCCGGTTTACACTGAAACAAAACCCCATGTTCTTTGACCGGACCCAAACCTCGAGTGCTCTGCGGCCGCTCTGAGCTTCTGCGCTCCTGAAACACATTCACACGGGCCTGAGATGAGCAAACCCTGCCAATATCACCATAACCTAGAGCTAGTCACTTAATTCATTAAATATCTTTTGACACAGTTTAATAGACATTTTTAGTTTTAGTTTTTTTGCTTTGTTAACTGTACGATAAATAAAAATAAAAAGATAGAATACAAATATTATAGAAAAACTGTTTTTTATGAGAAAACAAGCTATTAGTAAATGCTAAATTTAAAAAAATCAGCCAATTGTGCAATTCTATTATTTTTTTTTAATAGAATTAGAATACACAGGAAGAGATTACAACTATTAGAAATTGTAACAAAGACATAAAATGAAAAACGAAAAATGTGATAAAAAAGTGATAAAATGACATAATGCCTTACAAATTCAATTTATTAATTTGGAAATAAAAATGTTTTCTGTTAAACTGACAAATTAAATAGACATACTTCACAATTAAAATTTAGTAAAAGTCAAAATTAAGTGAAATTTTAGAAATATCTTTAAATAATTTACATTTTTAAATTAAATCTCTATTAATAATAAAATAATTTATAGAATGAAATGCTGTTAAATACTGTTAACTACTGTAAAAGCTCACCTAAACTCTAATAATATGAAAATTAATTTTTTATTAAAATGATTAATAACTAGAGTAAAATCTGTAAAACAATGGAATATATTAACAATGTTTTTTTTATGTGAATATATGTTATAATTTATTGCTGTGATGCGCAGCTGGATTTTCAGCATCACGACTCTTCATATATGCTGATGTGCTGTGGCTGTATTGTGTGTCAGTGTTCAGGGTGTTACTCGAGAGGGCAGGCTCTGCTGGAAGGCCTGGCGTATGGACAGACAGCAGTGGTAGAAGTTCTGGATGAGCTGTGGGTGGATGGAGCCGCTCAGATGATTCACTTCTCTGTGTGTGGGAGCGATGAAGATGCCCTGCACCGTCTCCATCAGCACGTAATGAAACAGTGTATTCTCAGCGCCTGCCGTCAGTCTGCCACACACACACACACACACACACACAACGTGAGGTCTCCATCTGTTCTTGAGGAGCAAGCAGATATTTTGTCCTTTACAGTGACTGGCAGTGCACCTGTATCAACCAGAGCTGGGAAGATTACTCAACAACTGTGTTCTGTTACTGATACCAAAACACACCACAAAAACTGTAGTTTCATTACATTAGATCTAACCTTCCTTATCACACTGATAACCTTCTACCACGCTGACAGAAAAAGAAGAAGAAAAGATTAAATGATGAAAAAGATAGAAGGTAGATTCAATAGATAATAAAATAATACAATATAAATAAAGTAAATAATATTTTGCTGTTGTGTGAATAATATGTAATCAATAAAAAAGCAACTATAGTCTGATTACATGGATTTAAAAAAATCTAATTACAAGTACTTTAATCTGACAGGGTCATCCAGATTACATGTGATCAGTTCCTACCCAGCTCCGGTTACAACACTATATGACATTTTTCTTTCAAACACAAAGGTAAAAAAGAGAAAATCATAATAAAAGTGTGATGAGCTCACTTGAGGACGTTGTGCATCTCCTCGGTCTCTCTGTCAGTCAGACTCTTCCTCAACGAGCCCAAATAGAAAGGGTTAGGATGCTTTAACCTGGGAATCTGACAAAACACACAAAAACTCACATCAGCACTGGATTACAGCTTGTGCTGGGCTGGGCCACATACTGAAGTGCAATTAATGTCCAAAAATAAAGGATAAAATAATATAATTTAAATAATTATGATTGAACTTTATTACGTTTTGTGCTGGACTATACAAAATATAACTGAAGAGTTATCGTTATTGATGTGCATTTAATGTAAAAAAAAGGCTAAATGCGCTAAAATATATATATATATTTTTTTTTTTTCAAAATGAAAATCAAATCAAATATGATTACAGCTTCTGTCTGCTCTGACCTCGAGTCACACGTGATAAAAGCTAGTTTCCATGCGTTTGCTCAAGCTCGTCTCTCTCGATGAGAATTTATGAGCCTGAAAGGTTCATCCAGGCCGTCTGTAAATGATGTGCCAGCTGAACGTGATTTATAAGAGCAGCTCCTGGCAGATACTCAGAGGATATGCTCAATAACAGACGGCCGGATCATAATTCATACACAGCGCTGATATATACACGCTCCGACGTCTCAATGCTGGAAAAATCTAATTATATTACTAAGATGTCACTTCTCTTTCTCCGCAGTTGTTATGAGAAAGTACAAAGCAAGTGTTTTATGTCAGCACTTTCTATAGAAACCGAGCCAGTTTTTTCTGACCTGAAAGTCCAAACCTCAGTCGAGCAACGAAAGACAAAGTGAGTGTTTGAATTCAATCGCTGATAAAATACTAGAAAAAATCAAGATCAAATTCTCTGTTTATATAAATAAAATAACTTTTTGATTTAAATGTATATGCTATAAATAATATATAACGATCTTCACAATATACATTCATAAAATCTGCATGAATTCATCTAATTTATCTGAATTACTTCATTGTCAACAACTGAACTTCAATCATTATTGAATTATTATTGAAATAATAGACTATAATATGCAATACTACCAAGAAATATATAGACATATACATATAGACAATAAAAATAGGCATAAATACATGTATTTATCTGTATAAATTAATTTAAGTACAATAAATACTGGCATGAAATATTCCTACTGAATGTCAACAGTGAAGGGAAAGTAAATGCAAAACTTAATATCAATATGTAATATTCAGTACAATATGCAACACTTCTAAAATTTCTAACAGCTTAAAATTACAGATTAAAAAAGTAACTATAACTAACTCCAGATCATCAGGACTCATTCTGCTGCTTTCGACACGGTTAATCATCAGATCCACACTCTCATCACTGGGTATCACAGGGATTCCACTTCGCTGGTTTCAATCCTATCTCACAGATAGATCCTTCAG
>JAUCNO010001028.1:0-13722 GCA_032353835.1 Enteromius viviparus
GGCTTCAAAAACGCTCTTCAGAAACCTACGAGTGACGTCACGGACACTACGTCCATTTTTTTTACAGTCTATGGTCCGCGCTCGAGTCGAAGACCCTACAGCCCTGCTTCCAGCTCCCCCCATTGCTGTTTGCTTCTCCGTGTTATTTTGTTAGCACAGGGCTTTGAGTTATGGATCTCCCAAAACCACAAAACCCATTGTAGAAGTAAGTGGCCCCATCTATCCTGCTATTGCCCCCACCCTTCAATGTTAGTCTAATAGATTTTCTCCCTGACCGTACGTACACGCAACTGTACAACTGATGTTGTAATAGTTTGTTCTCTTCTCATAACTCTAGCACAGGCTTGATGCCTTGGAAGAATAGGCAGTATTTTGACAGTCACACTAGAGATGTGGATGAAATCGTTTTAGAGTGCTTTTATGGAGTTGGTAAGTTTGTTTTTTAAGACTTTAGCTATTTTAATTAACTATTACTCATACACCACTTTTAGCTTTTTTTATTATTATTTATTTCATGATTATTATTGAACCAGTGGCCTGAAATGTGGTTATTTAAAATTATTAATTTATTTACTTGCTTGCGTAACTTGGCATTATTGTTGTTTATTGTATCCAATATGTATAGCTTTTTTTTTTACTTTATGGTAATGTCAATATGTCATGTAATATAAATCCATTAAAGTGTCCCTATTATGCTTTTCAAATATGATCTTTCATCCAGTGTGTCATGTAGCTGTATGTGAACATAAACTATCTGCAAAGTTGTGACGCCAACAGTGCATGATAAATTAAGTTTTTGTCTATCAAAAAAAAAAAAAGAGTTGGCTCACATTCACCTAAACGAGTCGCCAGCAAGTCGAATATTTTTCTGTTATGGATCCACATCACTAAGTAACATATTTGCATAATGTCCACCCACGTTCTACTTTAAGAAAACTAAAGTGTTTTTTGACGTTGCATACATGTAAACCTGTTTTAAGAGAATCATAAATCAGTATTAGCAACCTTTAAAAAGGCATAATAGGGGCACTTTTTATTGCAAGTATAATTTATTTAATTAACAATTTATAGCGACATTTAATTTTTTTGAAATTGAGAGAAACCAAATCTATGGCTGTTTCAAAATCATGAAATTTTTGTTTATATGTTATGAGTTTGTTTTTGTATTTTTCCCTTTGTTTTGTTTTTATTTGCTTTTTTGCTTCATTGTTTTGTTTTGTGTTTTGCTTTGCTTTGTTTTGTTTAGAGTTTTGTTTTCCTTTTTGATTGTTATTTTTTGTTTTTTTTACTTTTTTGTTTTGCTCTTTGTTTCTCTTTTTGTGTTTTTGTTTTGTGTGTTGCTCTTTGTTTTTTGTTTGTTTTGTTTTGTTTTGCTTTTTTTTTTTTTTATTGTCCCTATAATGCAAATGTCAAAATTCACAATGTCATTTTCGTATTTGTGTATCTTTGGCTTTTTCTAAATGATTTGACTCTCCAAAACAATGAATAAAAAATGAACAATGAACAATGACTTAAAAAAAGAAAAGAAAAGAAACCTAACCCATATCTCTAAAATATAGACTTGATGGTTCTAGTATAAGCAAGCACGGGAACACTCTAGTAATCACTTACCAACGTCTCAGCAACCCCTAGATCACCCAAGCAAAGGTTGTGTCAAGTTCTTGGTGTTGTTCTCAATGGATTCAAGAAGCTTAGCCCATCATGTCTCTGCAATGTGTTTGAGTCTCACTACACAAGGGGTGTCACAATTTCTTCTATGCAGCTTTAGTTTGGAATGGACTGAGAGCACTTTAGCCCATGCTTTTATGCAGTGCTCTATAGTAAGAGGTAATTGCTTTGATACTGTTCCATGTGTGGGATTTCTTGTACATTTGAACGACACTGTGCGCATATCTCTGTGTCAATAGCCTGGTGCCTGAAAATCTATTCATGTTGAAAATGAAGCCAGTGGAGAGGAAAGGCGAGAAAGAGAGAGAGAATTTCTGTCACAAATCTCATCTGTCTGACAGCTGTCATCACTCACTTTTTGCTAGAAAAAAGACTGGTTTAATTCTGTGGATAGATGGAGAAAATGGTATTGAATAACCCCCTTGGTCAAATATTTTTTTTCAGGATTTCAGGCAGTGTGATAAATTAGGTGCCCCCTGGATCAATACCTGCTTCTTTCTTCATAGCTCAAGATGGGATTTGTCAAAATAGGAACTAAAGGAAAGTCTATTGAGTTCAATGTCTAAGGTGCAACCGTAATTTCTAGAAAAGTAGAAGGCTTAGATATGCCTGTATTTGAGTGTGTTCTTCATGCACATGCGTTTGTGTGTCCTTTTTGTGGTGTTAAGTGAAGTGTGTTAGTTTTTTGGATGCTGTAAAGTTTCAGTCATGTAATGCTGGTGTTTCCAAACTTTTTAGAGAATACAGTCCCCAGGATGTGATTGCCTTTCCTCGAAATATGTCTATTAAATATAAAAACCCAAACTATGGATGTTAATATTTAATTTAGTTTTATTTTATTTTAGTACATTTTTATATTATTATTTTGTATTAGAATTTAGGAGTTCCCAGTTTGAAAACCACTGCTGTAATGTAATTGCTCAAGCGTCGTTGCTGCATGTCAATGAAAATTTATATAAAAATCTTTCACCAACTTTGCAGCTCTCTGCTTTCCCTTCTTTACCCTTTCAAAACATTTACTTCTTTGCTTCTTCCCCTATTTTTTCAGTTCAGGTCATGGTTCATGTTTACAAAAAAGAAAGCCCATCTACAGCGGTCCTAGTATTTCATGAATTTACATTAGGTGTCTTTTTTCCCCACAATTCCGTGCATGTTAATGGGAAAGTCTTAATTAAAATGTCAAGGTAGCGTGATGTCCCTTTACATTTCTTTCCCTCCCTCCACCATCTCGCTCGCTTTGAACCTCCCCAGAGGCCTATTAAGCGCTGGCCGGAGTGATTGAAGTTCAAGGGGTGAGGCTGAAGATTGTGCCTCTCCTTCCATGCGTCCCAACATCCTCCCCGCTTGACCTTTAGCAGACAGCCTTCCCGGCTAATGCGCTTGCATATCTAATGAGAGGGTCAGAGATGCCCTGACAGTCTATGTGCGCGATAAGACGTAGCCTCCCACTGCCGGGCTGTCTTTAAATGTTAGATCCTCTCCGACTCTATCCCTCTCTCGTTCTCTCCCTATCACTCCCTCTGTTCTTTTGTCTCTGTGCAAGACAAAGGTTAGTAGGAAGGACAGGGCACTGGCTGCTTTTCATAAATGGGTAGTTTCTGTCAGGCGAGTAGAAGGCAAATTCTAATGAGCCTTTCTCTTACAGATGCAATATAGTTTTGGCCTCATAAATCATCAGCTGTTGGAGGCATCAATAATGTTTATGTGGCCATTAACAGTTGGGCTTGTGCTGATTGTTTGACGTCCTTGCCAGGATGGGGAGATGGTCAAGGTGGATGGAAGGCGCTTTCAAAAGAGGGCAGTAATCTCGTCACAGAGGGGCTAGAAGTGCTGCTTTGATATGTTTGGTGTTTGACTGTGTCTACTTGAACAGAAAGCATGTTTAATTTGAGGAGTACTTCTTATTTCTTACAGCATATGCTCAGTTCATGGCTCTTTTCTACGCTGTCCAAGTTCAAAAAGTGCAAAAGCACCATAAAAGTATCACAAAAGTGATTATACGACTTATGGACTATACATAGATGCACTGACATTCCATATTGTGACCACAGAAGGTCATTTTTGAAGTCTGAAAACTCTATTTCCCATATAATTGCTTCGAAAAGACTGACTACTTACTTTCCTTTAATCAGTCGTTACAAGTCATTGCAGGTTTCAGAATGGCATGCCATTGAAGAAATGCATTCTTTGTAATGATAGTTGTTTCTATAAAGAGATTACTGTTCATTAATTTTCCTCTGTTTAAACAATCTTTATATGGAAGCTATAATTATACACTGTGTTATCATATAAAATATGCAAATCTAATTGTGACATGTCTAGTGAAAACTGGGAGATAATGAGTTTAAAGCCAACATGAAAAATTCAGTGTTTTTTCAGTATTTTTTAGTATTCTATGTAGATTTTAATAATTTTTTTGCATGCTTTTGTAATTCTGTATTAATATATATATTTTTTGTTTTTTAAATAAATTATAATATTTATATAATTCTTTTAACGTGTATATTTAGTTATATTATTTTTTTATTTATAACTTTCATTTGAATATCCTTATTTCTTAATTAGTTTTTTACATTACTTTTGTTAATTTACATTACTTTAGGTTTTTCATATAATATTTATTGTTTATTTTAGCTTTCATTCATTCAAATTTTATTTAACCAGTAAATTAAAAAAATCTTTAAAAATAACTTTTTATAGTCGTGGTTAATTTGGTTAATTTTGGTTAACAATTATAACACTGCCAAGAATTTATTAGAATTTACATCAAAAAGAATATCTAACCAAGAGCAAACTTTTTATTTTTTCTGTCAACATAACTTGCTGCAACAAATCATTCTCAGTTGGGAACAGAAACATATTTGTACATAAATTTTCAAGTTGACACAAAATTCTCTATTCTGTCACCACCCTCCTCTGTGATAGTTTACATTAGACTTTTATTGTCTAATTTCCAAACACCCACCTGTTTAGCGTTATGGATGGACTTGCATTGTCCGTTTTTTTATGATTACTATACATCAAGTCAGTGAAATTGACAAGTCAGTTAATATTAGCATATTTCTGAGTACACATCCCTGCAGACTTGTGAGGTAATTCATGAATAATTCATGTTTTTTTTCTTTTTTTCCTTACAGAGCGCCATCATCGAGTCACTTCTCAGTTTCTCAGCCTTGAAGTCTGTCACAAACTTTAAGATGAAAAAAAAGCCGTTTTCCTGTAACCTAATGCATAGCGCCTTGTCGATGCTACAAGTCACGTTCATTTCTACCGAGTCAAGCGAGAGCTCTCATCAGGGATGAAGCCTCCCCTGATAAATCACTCCCCGCTGCTCTTTGGCCCCTCAAGCAGACCTGCGGGCCTTCTCTGAGACTGCTTGCCCGAGACCTGCAACATTTCTTCTGACCCCTTCTCAGACAATTATCCAGGAGCCAGGCGTCGAGCTTCACCGTCGGCCCTGCCTAATGAAGTGTGCAGCGGTGGCTAGGCCCGTAATCACTGCAGTATGCAAACGCTCACCTTCTACGGCTCATCACCGGAGATTACATTCACAAATCAATGAGGGGTGCGTGCCCTAAAAATGCTACAATTCATTTGCGTGCCAGGGGTTATAGCTTATCTTCAGCTCTTTGTGTTGACAAGCATCTATGGCACTCGTTTTTGGGAACGGAGATGGTTTTTGTTGGCAGTGTTTTTTAAACAAGGTGGTTATGACTCCAGACGAGGTTATTGTAAACCAGCTGCCGGCCTTAAAATCCTTTTAAATCAAATTATTCCTCATACTCAAGCTGCTATAATTCTAATCAAGAGGCAAATGTCGTCTCCATTTCATGCCTTAGATATTAAAAACCAAGACTCGCCTAATCTTAGACCTGCAAGGAAAGTAACCTGAGCTATAAGAGCGTACGCGTCGCACACACACTCACATATGCGCGTGTACAGACAGAGCTGTGTTCAGCACTATCCCTTGCTTCACTGGTCCTATCTTATTAAAGGCTGTCGTCGCAGCTACTGAGGAGCTATCATAAGCTTTTCATTATTGACTGAGAAAATATGATAATTTGGAAATCAAATGCTGCCTTCCAAAGGCTCCACTGTCACTTTCAATTTTAAATTCTCTCCTCCACTTATATGAGCAATGTGATAGTGGTGACTTCTCAAGTTTCCTTCTTCATTTTGCACATTTATTTATTTATTTGTGCATTTTTTTTTAATTAGAATGTTATAATTGAGGTCTCTCACCTATTGCACCTCAGTAAAAAAAAAAAAAAAAACTAAAACAAATTTAATTAAAAGCTGTATCTCCTTTCATGGCGGAAATTGAATTATGTTTGAAGTGGGAGAGATTGCAAACTGACAACATGTTTTCTTTATTAGCTCCCCTCCTCTCCGTTTCATTTCCTTCTTTGGAACAACTGACAAAATTTCCATGCAATTTATTTTGTTTATCGTCCTTTTTTACACTTCGCTAATTTAACATAAATAATCTTATAATGAGTCGAAAGTCATTTTCCGTTGCATACAGTAGTTGGTATTGAATGTTATTAAAATGAAACCGATAGGCTTTAATGAATAAACGATAACGTCACGGATTCTCTTTCTATACATCCGAAGCATCATGCACTTCCTCTATAGCGCTGCATTTCCCTTTCATCCCCAGGATTCCCAGAAATCCCTGCATAATCCTTACTGTGGCATATTCCAGGCCAGCCGGAGACGTATCGGGCCCTGCTCAGTAATTCTTTTGCCCTCGCCATCCTCTTCGTGCTGGATTGCGCTGACCAGAGGAAGTGTGATAGCCTGTAAGCTTTCCTCTGTCGGGATAAGGAGCCAGGGCCGTTTTCCCAGGGCAGCGCTGAGGTAAGAGCGGAAGAGCTTCTCCGGCTGGCCAGCCGAGCCCGGGATAAGCTTGATCCGTGCTAATCCTTCACACACGCCGCTCTTCGCAGATAATGGCGGCACTCTCTCTAGTCCTTATCAATCCGGCGCTGCTGCGGCATTACCTGGTGTGCGCTCAGCCCGATGGGAGATTTCTTGCTTAAATCCCAGGCAGCGGTTGCTATGGCGAGAAATGAAAACAGGCTAATTCTTGAGATTATTTTTATTAGGGATGATAATCAGGCGACCCGAAACTAAAGGTCTGGAAGGATTGCAGAAGAAATGGGAATTAATTTCCGGTACATAAAAGGGATTCTGCCATTTTTGGGGGCTTGTTTACCTCAAATACTAATATATTTACAACAACGAGTGCTTTTCGCACTAATGGCGTATGCTTTTGCCGTAATGAAGCCGTGATTTATCCTAGTTGGGCTAATATTCAAACGAAGACCTGCCATTAACATTCGGGATGCACTTAAAGAGACGCTCTTCTAATGAGAAGCTTTTGGTTTTTGTGTGATCAGTAAACCTCCTTTGTACCTATTCCCTGATAACCCCACATAAATATTCATGAGCGCATAACTCTGTCTCTTTTCTTATAGGCTCCTTCGCTGATTGGCTGAATAACCTCACTACAAGGAAAGTGTAAGTGAGAAATCTGTCAGGTTAATGCTGTGTGGTGTCTCTTGTAATTTCAGACGTATAACAATGACTTAATCAGCATTTATAGAGAGAAGATGCATCTGTAGGGCTCGGGTATATGGGACCTGTATGTTGTTATGGAAAACAGATGCATTTATGGCCGCAGGGAGTTTCTGTCTCTCTCTCTCTCTCTCTCTCGGTCTCGTCGAGATCTTAAGCAGAGAAAAGTGAAACGTGGAGAATTGGTGGAGGCGAACGGAGGTGAGCTAATGGATCAAAATTACCCCCGTCTGAAAGTTTTGACGAGCGCTGACGAAATTGCTTTTCACCCCCCCCCTTTCTCCCCGAACCCTCCACCCCTTCTCAATAGAAGACGCAGACAGAAAAATCCATCTGTAACGCAGGCATTGTCATCGCCTTGCAATTTACACCCATTCCTCTCAACAGTGGTTCCTGTGCTTGATGGCGTGATAAATTAATCTTTTTCTGTGCCACTGCGTCAATTCTTTTAAAAGAATACATTAAGGGGTGTTAGAGATTTTTTTTTTTTTCCCAGAAGTAAACATTTTTTCTTTCTTTCTCTCTCAGTCACCATGACAAATCATATTCTCTGGAGATGAAGAGAAAAGGCCCTGGGAAAAGGCAAAAACCATTTTGGAAAGCCGTCGTGCTAGCCGGATCAGTCTGAGCACCGCGTTTGACAGAGTGCTCTGAAGAAACCATCACACACGCTGCTGATGATAGTTGTGGTTGTTGTTGAAGAATTAAGTATGACCTTCACTCTAATCGTGTTAGACATTGGAAGGAAAGCGTCTAATCATCAATCACTCAGCAGTCAGCAGAGTGGAAAGATCACCCAACTCAAACACAGCGGGGACAAACAACAGCATGCGGGGCTGTGACTATACCGACCCACCTTCAGGTTCAACATTACCGCCAGGATTGTCCTTCGCTTATGATCTCAGAGCTAGAGCTGCTGTTTTAATGGCCTCCATTTGGCAGGAAGGTATTTCAACTGCTGGGTTGTAGCACGGACATTTGGCTTTTTATATTTAATTTTACTTTTTTGTAATATATTATTTTAATTTCTAGTATTTTTTTAACTTTGTAGTTTTTTCTGTGTGTTGGTAGTGCTACTTGTAATTGCCCCTTAGGGAGTAAAAAAGTTGTAACTAAGCTAAACTAGAACCCAAACTCTCACTAGTTGAGTTCCAGGAACATCATTTGTTCCATACACAATGTAAAAGTTTTTTTAAAGTTATATTTTCAGGTTTTTGCCTTTTATTTTGACAGTTTCGGGGTCAGTGAGGCTTTTAAAAGAAGTCTCTCATGCTCACCAAGGCTGCTTTGATTCAATCAAAATGACAGCAAAAAAAAATGTGTATATATGACAATTGAAAATAACCAACAATTAGAATATATTTTAACATCTAATATACTCCTGTGATGCTGTTTTACAGCAGTCTTCAGTGTCACGTGATCCTTCAGAAATCATTCTAATATGCTCATGTACTGCTTAAGAAACATTTATTAATATCAATGTTAAAAACAGTTATATATAACATAAATTAAACAAAAACTTTTATTTTGCATATAGAATTAGATATAAGACTTGTCTTTACTGTAACTTTTGATCAGTAAAAAAATATTAAAACAAATATTAAAATTTTCAAGTATTCAAGTTCATTTATATTTGTTGGGGTATCATTTTGATTTTAAAAAATAGTTTTACTCTTGTATGATTAACAATTTTGCTATTTTTTGGGTCGTCAATTGGTATCCAACGTGATGGCGAACTAGTTGAGAACCACTGTGCTGCCTGGTGTGCAGTAAGAATCTGCCTCAATATCCATCCTGATCCTTATTTTAAATCTCCCTAGAGAAAGAGAGAGAGAGAGAGAGGCAGGCAGGTGAAGCATGGGGCTGAATGCAGATGTGACACGAGTTCAGAGGGCTCATGCTCCCTGCGGACATCTCTCTGCCTCCAAGCAGCCATAGTGCATCACTTACCCAAGCCCACTGCGGTGCCCCACTCATAAAATACTCACTTTTAAGGGGATGAGAGGCAAATAAATCTCCTTTACTGGGGATATAAAAGTAAAATGCAGGATTAAGGCCGCCCTACACAACCACTGCACGTACACAAACATATATAATTTCCCCCTTTTTCTATCGGATAACCTTCTCTAGTTTCAAAGTAACCCCAAAGGGTCCTCAGGACACGTTTTGAATGTCATCATATGGTGGACAGCTGGAACAAAGCCTTTAGGATACACTTCTATGAGCTGAGGTCAGTTTAAGTGACCATAAAGAAGCAATACAGTATTTGATCTGTCTGACCGTATGTGTCTCTGCGTATATGCGCAGATCTATTTTTATTCCTGACAGTGTTTTTATACTGCTTCTTTAACTACGGCTCCGATAGAAGCTCTTCCTTTCCTTTTTTTCCCCTCCATGCTCTTTCCCTCTCTATCCCTCAGCTCCCATCTCTATTTAAATACAAATGGAGGGCTCTTAAAAAGAAATTGTCCTCAAAATGCCGGAGTCCCTGTTGTATTTCACACTCAGGGAGCATGTCGCACCAGCCGCACACGTGTTGAAAGTGTGTGCCGAGAATTATTGGCGCCTGTGCCTCGTTTCCAAGGTTACAGGTTATTATTGGTTTGAGTGGGCTTCACGTGGCATGGTGCAGCACGGGCTCTGAGAGGTGTTTATGGCAGCAGAAAAGGATCCAGATTTCAAAAGCAGCGTTAGAAGGTTTGGCCCACAGCACATGTTGAGCTGTGAGCTCTTGACCTATAATATTTATTTTAGAAACACTGATTTATTTCCCTGTTGTTGAGTCACTTTGATCTGCATTCTTAACAGGTGCCTCCTCCTTACCTTGAACCCAAACCTCTTGTTTAGTTTTCTTGCCTTTCTTTAAGGAATTTAGGAGAACCTGTACCAGGATCTAGCCATTGATTTATTTGACATGTGTTTGGAGGTTGTTTCAGAGTATTATTAGTAGAGCGCATCCAGATCAGAAGTGTCACACATGGTTCAAACTGGATGGTGTGTTCCACCTTAGATATTGAAGCGCAGTGAACAAAAACAGAAACAAAAAAATTACACAAACAATAACACACTAAAGGGGTCATATGATGTTGCTAAAAAGAACATCATTTTGTGTAATGCAATGTGTTTATTTGGTTTAAAGTCCAAAACACATTATTTTCCATATACTGTACATTGTTGTTTCTCCTCTAAGCCCCAGCTGCTGAAATGGGTCAATATGTACAAAGCTCAAACAAAGCAAGGTGTGCTCTGGTTGGCCAGTGCATTGTAATTTTGCCAAAATTCCTCAAGCGTCTGATGGAAATGCTACGCCCCTTAGCATAACATGATGCCGTGTCCCGGCGCTATGACATTAAAACAATAAAACACATTATAAACTAGGCATTTGTTGCATTCAGTGGAGACATAATTATTGATTATCCTGACTTAAGTAAACAACATCATCTCTGCTAACGTTACCCATCACTGCTCGAAACGCGGGTTTGAATAGTAAGTAGCAGATTCTGGTAAGATAAGATAAGATAAGAAAACGCAACTTACAGGTTGTGAGTCAGAAGTGCCAGACTGTCCTTGCAGAGGTAGAATTGCTTCACTTTATAGTCTCTGTGCACAGCCAGCATGGTTAGGTTGCACATCAGGTTTAGCACTCTGCAGGTTTTAGGAGTCCGTCCTCCATGAATGCACTAAACAAACTCTAATACTTGTGTTGTATTGTTCTGGGACAGTGTTGTGAATTCAATTTGACACAAATTTCTAGTTATGTCCTCTTTTGGAAGCACAAAGAAAGTAGTTTCACTTCCACAACGACACAATTTGTGTAAATATTGGGGCAGTGTTCGGTTATAAACCCACTCTGTTGTGTAAAAAAGTGGAGGCTTGTTTAAACGAGCCATTTTAGGGGGGTGTGGACAAGTCAACCTTTAAAAAAGGATATCTTTGGTATCTAGCAGTATAACAGAATATCTTCTAATATCTATTTGGTTTTGAAACTTTAATATCTGCAACTTCAGGGATCTTATCTGCACTAAAAGCTTGTAACACTCCAGAGAAAGAAACATTTGAAATCCCATCATTTGACACCTTTAAACTGATCAAAAGTTAAAAGTGAAGACATTTAGTATAATATTACATTTCTATTTCAAATCAATTCTGTTCAGTTTCTGTTCATCACAGAATCCTGAAAACACTAAAATATTACAATAATACAAAATGAAACTTGTCAGCATTGTTAAAATAAAAGCATTTTAAACAACAAAAAAAAAACGTAATACAAATAATAGAATAGAATATTATTCTTATTGTATATTTTTTAGGGAAGTCACAATACCAAAAATCTAGTAGTCAGTACTGATATCATCAAAAGTACATGATACTTTATACACAGGTAGACATACCATGATAAAAGAGAACAATAATACTTCAACATTAACTCCTTTGTTTAACCCTTTTTAACACGACGACATTAGTTGTACTTGGCTTTCAATTAATAAATAAAATTAATTCAACCGTTTAGCTTAGTGTTGTCATGGTGCATACATATTAGTACCATTAACAGTAAAATCACACTTTACATTACACTAACATTAAAGCAATGTAAAAGAAAATTCTGTCACAAACCAGAAATAGCTTCATTTGTCTTCAGAACACAAATTAAGATATTTTTGATGAAATCTGAGAGCTTTCAGACCCTGCACAGACAGCAACTGACACACTCAAGGCCTAGAAATGTCTCTTAGTGCATGCTGTCCACTGAACACACACACAAAACGCATGAATACTAAATTGAGTTGTCTTGCGCTTCAAAACTTTAAAATCGCTTGAAGGTTTCAATTGGCAAGGCATAAAAACACATGAAAATTTCAGACTATAAACTGATTTCTAAGTAAGAGAACTTTTTTAAATCACAGGGTGATCAAATACTTATTTACCTCACTGTATATAAACAGTATATATACAGTATAGTTGTTATATATGTATAAATAAAACATATCAATGTACTGATGACTGCTGTACACAGTAGACCAATCACAACAGACTGGACAGAGCAGAGTAGTCTCCTGGAAAGGAGGGGTTTAGAGAAACTGAGTCTTTGAACTACTTTGAACAAATCGTTTGAGAATTGCTGGAAAATAGAGTGATATTAAACATATTTTGAGAAAACAAAAGTTTTTTCACATTGCATGCATATGAACCTATTGTAGGAGACTCCCAAAACAATATTAGGAGCCTAAAAAATGGCATAATAGAGGCACTTTAAGGATATCTTAGAAGAAACATCTAAACCGAGTTCCAGAAAGACATAAGAATTCTATTCTGTCTCTTGAGCTGTGAAAGAGCAATAAACATTTCCTCTGGGAAACAAGACCAAGTTTGATAAAACAACAAAAGACAATAAGATTCGATAGCAAAGATGAGAGAAATGGATCTTAGAGATTTTGTGACCACAGAGCAGGACTCCTGTAGAGAAGGACTGAAGTCTGTGTCTGTTTGGCTGCCTTCAGGGGGCAGGTGCACGGCGGGATCAAATCCTTTCGCTATGCTTTCTCCACCTGTACATCTTTGTACAATGAGAAAGCAAGGAGAGGGAGAGGGACCTTGTGAAGACGAAGCCTCCTGCAAAGAAGCAATTAACAGCATAGCCCTGTCAAATTCTCTCACTCTCCCTCTCTTTCTCCTTAGTCTCCTCTAACAAGGCCACAAAATGACTCACCTCTCATTGGGCGGGTGAGATGCCCTGAGAAACAGCACAGAGCATCACACCAGAGTATTTCCATGCACTCTCCAGAACCACAGCGATTCATTCCTTTTCGTCTTCAAGACTCTTCTGTGAAAATGAATGCAGGCAGCCAAGGTCAGTAATATTGTAATCTTGTGCAACACTTGGAATGTGGAATATAAACCAGGCAGCTTTAATGTAGAGGAGAGGAAGTTGAAATCCCCTGTTGGAAGCTCGGATGGTGAAAACACCCTCATTGCATGTTATGTATGCGTATGTGCGATGCAAACACATGAATTATGCATCGCATAAATGACAGCGATGACAGGACAGAACTCTTTAGTTCTGTTCAGCAGCTGAAGTGAAATGGCAGAGGACTATTGTGAGCTGGAGATTTCTGTGGGAAGACCTTCCGAACTTTGTGGGCCCCTTCAACCCCCCTTGAAATACTTAACAGATGCTATTTTGTAATGCATATCATTATTGCGATGAAACTGTAAATTGCATAACAACAGCACACTGTGAGTCTGGATTTGCATGCAGATACTGAGCAGATCACTTACTGAACAACTTTGACCTGAAAGGTTACGTTCGTGCTGAACGTTGAATGAACTTTGGGAATGTAGGAGTGTGTGCAGATCATAAATCAGGGATCAAATCTCTGAATATCCTAATGTTTATTTGAGCATCTATCTATCTATCTATCTATCTATCTATCTATCTATCTATCTATCTATCTATCTATCTATCTATCTATCTAT
>JAUCNO010001029.1:0-14295 GCA_032353835.1 Enteromius viviparus
CTAGTCCTTCGCTGGTTTCAGATGGTCCTTTGCTGGTTTGTGCTGGTCCTTTGCTGGTTTATGCTGGTTCTTTGCTGGTTTATGCTGGTAATGTGCTGGCAAAGGACTAGCATTAACCAGCAAAACGACCATCTTAAACCAGCAAAGGACCAGCATCCCAGTTTCAAAACATACCTAACCAGCATATGCAGGTTTCTCAAGGAAATGCATCTAAATAATGTTTATGACATTTATGCTGGAACACAAGAAAAAAAAAAAACACAGGTTTTCAGAGTTCTGGTGTTTCTCTGATCAGGTGAGCTGCACACCAGCTGCCGAGAGCTGCAGGTTAAGAGAGGTGTTCGTGAAGATGGAGAGCATCACATCAAAGTCCAGTCCAAGATCCTGCAGATCTACTGCGCTGAGATGCACAGCACTTTGCCCAAAGAGTATGTGACCCTGCGCAGCGGCCAGAATGACAATTACTCTGAGGTCTACGGATACAGGTACATAGACAAACCACTGCAATAATGAGGCTTCTGCTCAGCAGGGCTGTATCTGTTTGATCAATGATACAGGAAAAATGTTGAAATATTAAGAATGTAAAATGTTTTTCCTGTGTGAACGTATGTTAAAATGTCATTTATTTCTGTGATGAGCAGATGAAATTTGTTAGTCTTTAGTGTCACACGATTCTTCATTATAATATGCTGATTATTATCAATGTTCAAAACATATTTTTAGAAACGGTGATACACTACCATTGATGACAGTAATGATATTTCTTTGTTTAAATATTACTGTTTCACGTAAATGCTTTCTATTCATCTGTGAATCCTGAAAAATACAATTTATGATGGTTTCCACAAAAATATAAGTCAGCCCAACTGTATTCAACATTGATAATAATCAGAAATGTTTCTTGAGCAGCAAATCAGCATATTATTATGATTTCTGAAGGATCATGACACTGAAGAGTCAAAATTATAGATTTGTCTTTTATGCCAAAAATCAATAGGATGTTAATTAAAGATAATGTTCTATTAAGATATTTAAGAAATTTCTAACAGTGACTTCATTTTTGATTAGTAATATGCATTGCTAAGAACATCCTTTGGACAGCTATAAAGACGATTTTATCAATATTAAGATTTTTTATGCTTCCTCAGATTCAGATTTTCTTGTTGTATCTCAGTCAGATATTGTCCTCTCCTAACAAACCATACATCAGTGGAAAGATTATTTATTCAGCTTTCAAATGTATAAAAGATCAAAACCCTCATGACTGTATCTGTAGAATCAGTATTTCTCTGTATCATATTTCCAGGCTCCTGAACCCATTTGAATGTCCGTATAATGGCAGTCGGCGACAGGACTGTGTCTGCAGGAGTGATTACGCCGCGGCCGGTTACACACTCTTTCAGCGCGTACGTCTCGATCTGTCCAGCATGCGCATCATCCGTGAGTCCATTCATGCAAAATATAGAAAAAATTTAAAATTCAAGTATAAAGAAGCATGTTGTCCTTCATGTTGATTTTCATTTACTTGTGTTTTGTTTTTCAGCGACTGATGTGAAGTTCAGTCAGACGTTGTTGGGTCGGCCCGTCCCGTTTGCGTCCGCAGGAGACTGTTACAGCACTGCTAAATGTCCTCAGGTACCATCATCATATGTCCTAGATGACTAGATGTGTCCAAACAGAGAGCCAGTTGTTTATATTTTTGTGGAAACTGTGATACTTACAAAAAAAAAAGTTACTAGCCTTAATAATTGGAGATTTTATTTTTATTTAATGCACTAATAATCTCTCTTTTGATTTAGGGTCAGTTTAGTATAAATCTCAGTGGAACAGGATTGAAGGTCGCAGAATCAACTAAATGGGTTTCCCAAGGCAACTACGTCACGGTCAAAGTTCACCGGTCAGAGGTAAGGATATTGTTTTTAAGTAAAATAACACATTAGAATTTTTTTTTTTTTTTTAAGTATCTCCAGCTGCTTTAATTCTCTTGTATTCACACCCAGCTGTGGGGTTGCCATGTTGAGAGAAATCAGGAGTAAATGCATAGCCTTGTGTGTGAACATTATCTTACTGTAGACTAAATATAAACTAAATATTATTCAAAGTACATTGAGTGTTCCTCAAAATATATATAAATATAAATATATATATATATAAAACAATAACAGTTAAATGCAGACTCAGGATATGAAACACACATGCAATAATTAAACATGTTAAATAACACAAATATGTTTGATGTATTTAATCCCATTTTATTATCCAGCGTCTTTACTAGTTGCATTTTAGACAGCATATGTCCTATTTTCGTGCTTTTTTGCGAGTAAAAATAACTAAACACAGCCATGGCACTGTGTTGATCCTCTGAGCAACACGACAGTGACTTGTTCCTAAATGAATCAACTGTTTAAATGATTCGGTTCAGTCTCAATGACTCACTTATGAAGAGTGACTTTTTAATTTCACATTTAAAGTATCTTTTATTATTTAAATAATATCAGTATTCATTGTTTTATGTTTAATATGCCAAAACATATTTATGCCTGTGTAACTGGAGGTTAAATGCATTCATGTTCTGCACTAAACGGTGAGTAAACACATCTAAACACCACTTTAGACGTAGCTTCTGTGATTCCTTTGCAGTGCAAAGACAACAATATTGTTGATACTGATTTTATTCCCTTGCTAACTGCTCAAATGTCTTATTATTCACCGATTACATGACGTAGAAGGCCAAATAAAGGTAAAAATGCCCATAAAAGGTAAACATCAAGTTACCCCAAAACTGATTTTAACACATTACTTTTAAAATGAATCATTCTGATGCACGCAGGGATTTAATGACGGTGGCGTTTTATTGTTTCAGGATGGGAGCAGAATCTACGGCCGCTGCGGAGGCTTCTGTGGGAAGTGTCTTCCTCATCCTCACACAGGCCTTTTTGTCAAAATCCAGTAAGAAAGACATCCACTAAATCAACTTGAGAAACTTGAGACCTGTTCGCGTGTAAATCAACAAACAAAGTTTTTTATCTTATGCGAAACAGTTCAAAGCGTCCCACTACTGCACTTTCTAAAAGTTACAAGAACCAAATAACTGTGAGTGTCTTCACCAATCAGGACGGATCAGGATGCTGATCGGATTCGTTTTCATACAGAAATGTCGCAATTACCGTAGCGTGGATGTAGTCACGTGAAAATTAATCAACATTTGGTCAGTCAGATCAACCAGATGACTCATTTATGACCAAATTCTGCTCATTTGGTTGCAACAGCAGCACGTTTTGAGGGTTTGTTTTTATTTTTTGTCATAGCAAACACTCAAGTCCGTCATATCGGGCAGAGTTTTGACAGAAAGGGATGCATTTAACAAATTTAAAAGGGTTTTATGATCTAAATACCTTTTTCCAGAAGGACATGAACTGCTAGATGAGTTTTTTTATTTCACATTTAGCAAAAGACTCGACAGCAAACTGCTTGATATTGAATGTTTTTGTATATTTGGATGTTTAACTTGTGTCTTGCAACAGAGTCTGGCTTAAAATGGGTTTGACAATCTAGAAGATGGTAGAAAACACTGCAAAGGAGCCCTACTGATCTTTATAATTTTCAACATTAGGTAAACGCGTCAGCTAAATGAACTAGTCTGATTTATATATATTATATTTTAATAATATTTAATTATATCAGTTAACGTTGCTAAAAAGAGTTCAAAACATGATGTTTTTGCGTTTTACCTGGTTACTAATCTGATTCAAAACAGAAGCAATCTTTAAGATTTGTGCTAAAAGTAGTTTGCTGGGTTAAGCTGGTTTAGGTAACTAACTAACTATTGCCACATAAAAGACCAGCTGACCTCTAAAACATGTCCTAATTTAGTTGAATCAGGTCACAAAAAAATATATCTTTTTTTTTTACAGATTGTATTAAACTAGTTAACACTGACTGTCGGTTAAGATTTTATAATGCACTACCTTTAAGAAGATTAAGGCTGGTTATGTTTCTGCTCACCAAGGCTGCATTAATTTGATCAAAAATGTATTTAAAAAATAATTAATATTATTGCAATATAAAATAGCCATTTTCTGTTTTCTGAGTATATTATATTATATAATTTATTCCTTTGATGCAAAGCTGAATTTTTAGCTTCATTACTCCAGTCTCTATAACCTGATTCAGCCAGCCCAGGACACTAAATTCAATTATGTGACATAATAAAATGGTATTAAATTGACTAAAATAAGTCAGAAGAGTTAATACACATCTGTTTTATTAGAAGGGAAGCTTAAAGTAGATCAAATTAACCCTACCTCTAATAATCATAACCACTCATGCGTGTGATTGTGCTTTACGTTATTTATATTTGACAGTATTTATTCTGTAACTAAATGTACATACATCTCATTCATATGAGAAGAAAATCAAAACATTATAAAATATTGATCTTTTGCCATTTATTGGTTATTAACAAGAGGTTTACAGAGTATTGGTGCTGTTTTTACTACTGAGTGAGCTTTAACCAGTACTTGAGTTAGTTGTAGAGATGTAAATCATTTTAACTGAAAATAATTTTTTCACTTCCAACCAAAGTCTGCTTGATTACGCTTAATTTGTGATAATATAGATGATATAACTTGAAGGATGCGACATTTGACGCCTGTTTTAGGTTAACACACAGTATAACAGATCATCCTCGAGCAGCTAACCAACCTGAGACTATCATGGCGCGTATATGAGGTCTGTATCAGAAATGAAAGCACTGTATGATGCACTATGTGCCATGATTTACACCAGCGTATGAACAATTCAGCTGTGTCAGTGGGTTTTTAATATTCATACTTGAAGTGATTGCATGTCACTTATTACCCAAAGATTGTTTCCTCTTCAGTATCCAGTGTTTTATAATGAAATCTTTGGTGCTACAATAAAAATAAGATGTAAATGAGATTTTAAAGGATGTACTGACCTGGATCTGCTGCCACTGTACTAATGCTGATTGTCTAATAAAAGGAAATATGTTCATTTTGATTGCTTTGTCTGTCTTTTATGGACATTTTTTGGATGTTTTGAAACATGCAAGAACTTCTACATGAAGTTTGATGATCTGCAAATGTTCAGCCTGATGAGAAGCAACACAGGACTTTTATTAGGTCAGCTAGTCTGATTTATATATATTATATTTTTAACTTAAATTTTCAGTTAAATTAATTGCATGATTAATACTGTAAATATCCAATAATTGATATTGCTGAGATAAGATTCTAATCAACGATCATTCAGAGAGCATTGATGAATAAAGCAATAAATAAATAAACTGGCATCAAGATGTTATTTTATTTTGCATTTTAACAATCCTTTTCTACTATTTAATTATATATATATATATATATATATTTGTTGTAAGTGTTGTTTTTGTGGTTTTGCATTTTTCTTTTCAAGTACATATAAATACAACATATAAAAAAAAAATATAATAATATATAATGATTGCTCTGTGTTTGTCCCAGGACTTTTATGTTCAAATGTTTCTGTCTTCCCTTCCCATATTATCCCTAGTTTGTTTCTATGACTGCTGTCCATGCCCCCTTGTTAAGGCTGATAGTTTGAGTGTATTTAAGCGATGTGCTTTGCTTGTGTTTTTGCTGGTTGTTATATGTTGAACATGTTTCTGGTATTCTGCTCTCTTTATGATTAAAGTTGTGTTTGCATATGCATTCTCTCACCATGTTACAGTACATATTTTAGTTCTGTGTTAAACTGAGAAATGTTTTCTTAGCAACTAACTTAAATCTTTTTATATTACTGTTCAGTTATTTCAAGTAACAAAAACAGTTAAGCCGATGTCATTCATCATGGAGGCATTTTGGAACCCCCTACAATTAATTAGTTGTTGATTACAACCTACTATATTTATAAATATACATTCAAAAATTACATTTTTACAATTACATTTACTATTTTTTACAATTACTTTGCCACTAACTCAGATATCTCCTTCCCGAGGGACCGCGCAATGACCTTCGTCGCCCGAAGAGCACGATTGGTCGCCTAGCGCAGCTCCTGCATCAACCCCGGGTCGGAGCCACCCTCATCTAAATTTGCTTTGGCCTGGTGTCCTTGCAGAATGGCCATAGCGCGAAGAGAGGTCGCGCCGTAGGCTTTTGCTCTACAGGGACGGCGGGAGTCAAGGGCGATTCCTCCAGGTAGCGGCGCTCTGCGGGCACGAGTGGACCACAACCGCCCGCCCAACCTGGGGAATGTTCTCGTTCTTCCATGACTTTATCACCTCGTCGTGCACAAGAATGGCACTGGGGCCGGTCGTGACTGAGAGTCACGGCCCGACCCTAGAAACCTTTGACCTTTGGCTTTGACACCTCCAGCCCAATGCTCTCGGATGCCCGGGCAAGCATGACTATCATCTCCGAGTCCAACTCAGTATTAGTTGTGGTGCCCGAAGGCGGCAGCCAAGTCAAGTCACTTTTATTTATATAGGGCTTTTAACAATACAGATTGTAGCAAAGCACTGAACATCATCAAATAGAACAACAGAGTAATGGTAATGTATTATGACGAGAATTAAACTTTATTTATCAAATGCAGAGTCTCTGTAGTCAAGACGACGATAATCACTGGAAATCAGGTGTCCCCAACTAAGCAAGCCAGAGGCGACAGAGGCAAGCTCAGAGCCCCACCGAGCCTTCATCCTCGCCAGATAAAAACCTGTCCCCCGATTGAGTGATCGACATCCGATCTTCTAATGGCCCGCCGAATGAAATGTGAGAACCGCCAGTAGGCGGCCCAGACAAATCACCAGCGAACTGCATGGGGCAGTCTTTGCAGGAGGTGTGAGAGGCCCGTGAGGACGTAACCCTCGAATCAATGCCGGCCCTCGCCACAGAGTCACCGCCTGAGGCCAAAAACTAGATACGGGAGGCCACCATTGACTCACTCACAGTCTCTTTCTCCATTTTTTCGAATTGTAAAGCGCACATTTAAAAGTTCCTTCCCAGTGTGTCTGGTATGCATGTGAGAGCGCTGTCATGACAAGAACGAAAAAGTTGATGACAACCTAGTCAGCAGTTCAAGTGAGGGGTGGGCGTGGCAAGAGTAGCATGCTGAACTGTCAAGTAATGTTCATTTGGCAGCCTGGGGCTCGAGGATATAAAGTGACCAACTTTTTTTTTTTAAACAAGCATTGATTATGCGTGACACGGTCTCAATTTGCGGGACGTATGAATTGGGCTTCAAACGCTGTGCGCGCACGCGCTACGCGGGACGGTTGGTCACCCTATCCAAGACCCAACACCCACTTAACTTTCAAACAAAAAGACCATCTGTTTGTTAGATCTTTCTGGGTCTGCACCTGTTTGGAATGCTCGATTTTATTGCTCTAGGGGGAGGTCACAGCCCTTTGTCAGTTACCAATTTTTGTGAAAAGTTTAGATCTCTTTAACGATGTAAGTGACTACTGAGAAATTTAGACCATTGCCACACTTATTTTTAGACCTTTGGAATGACATCAAATACCATAGTGAAAAATGGTAAATGGTCATTAAATAGGGCAAGTCAGAGCATCTTACAGTTTCTTTTGTTATAAAATAGCTCATCTTTCAAATTAATGTGTTTTTCCTCTTTGTTTGAAGTGTATAGCAACATATAAAAGTGAAGGAACATTAGAAATCATAGACTAATTTATAATGAAGTCTCACTGTAATCGTGAAAATTATTGATTTACATCGCTGCTTAAGACGTTGAAGTGTGGATAAATTTGTGATAAACTACATAAAAAACTAATTTTTATATGGTTATTATAACAGTTACAAGTTAAAAAAAAATATATTTAAAAAAATGTTAAAAATAACAGGGAAAAATCTGTAAAATTACAGATTTAATTTTTTTTCAGCGTAGATTACTAATGTTTTCCTCACAGCTGAACATGTATAGGGGGAACAGAAAAATGACACCATTGTTTATTTAATGAAGTGTAATCCTTTTATTAAATCTCAGATTAAACACATCTGAAAATCGTTCGTTCATATTAAAGTGATTAGACACAATATAATCTATATGCATGTTTTTTTGTATTAACTGTGGTGAATTAACATACATATCCCCTTATCCCCCCAAAAAATGATTATTAAATTTAGAGTAACTAAAATATATACAGTGGGTACGGAAAGTATTCAGACCCCCTTAAATGTTTCACTCTTTGTTATATTGTTCTTATATAGACATTAACATTAACACAGCTGGACTCAAATGAAGGAGTAGAACCATCTCAAGGATGATCAGAAGAAATGGGCAACACCTGAGTTAAATATATGAGTGTCTCAGCAAAGGGAAGGAAAAAAATGAACTTGATTTTAGCAAAGGGCTGCAATTTAACAAAGAGTGAAAAATGTAAAGGGGTCTGAATACGTATGCACCCACTGTATATTAAAGCTATTACACAGAGTATACACTATATATGAATGTCTCTAAAATGAAATATTGTTTCAAGAATAATGTTGACTATTTTCCCTAAAATTATAATGGAGGATAACAGATACATAACTGATCAAATAAGAAGGAAAATGAGTTGCATGTATAATCTGTCTCAACATTACAGATTATATTCTTTAGTATCCACTTTGATATCAGTGTAAGTGACGCCTTTGTATTGGCCCTGGGTTCCGTACTGTAGCACACTGCCGTTCTTGCAGGTGATCTTCACTGTGCCGGTGTAAGGCAGGTCAAACGTGGCTTTGCCAATGGTGACGTCAACCTGCACCTTCTTTTTAGGGGGCACTTCAAGAGGGAAGGTCAGAGTTTCGGTTCTCTCATCGGTGTACTCTTGACTATAATTGCTTTCCACTCCAACAGTGACACTGAGTCCTGTAGAAACCTCTGCAATGTCTGGAATCCCAGCATTCACTTCCACACTTAATGTTGTTGAAAAGCTGTTGGTCATGGACCACGAGGACTTTTTGGTCACTTTCTTTGAAGTTTCAACTGATTGCTTTTGAGTAATGGAGGTGTCATTCTTGTAAGCGATGGATTTGATCTCTTCCACTGAGACCTTTGGTATCAGCTGGTTTAGAGTTGGATAGTTTACATCGGTGAGGACTACTGATTGAACTGCATTGAGAAACACGAATCCCATGCAGTCAATATCTGATCCAGCTCTACCTACAACTCCCAAACAAATCCCAGAGCCCACATCCATGGGATATTCTTGTTTTAAACCCCAGCTTGTCATCTTTGCAAAAAATTCTTGGCCCTTGTTAGTCGTGAATTTGATGGCTCCGAGACGCGATCCTTCTCCATTCCCCCACAGGGACAGTGAGGTGCAACACTCACCAGACTTGAATGTGTACTCTTGATAGGGCCCGCCTGGCTCGCCGAAGGTTTCACTTCTGCCATCTGAAAGCCAAACCCTGACGGCCTTCACCTGCCAGCCTCCAACCCACACCCCGATCTTTTCTAAAGTGGCACCGTTCTGCTCTCCAGTGAATGAAAAATAAGAACCTCCTCTACCACCAATGAGATGCACAGTTGTCGGATAGGACATCTTTAAAATAGATCTGGAAAGTAGACAACAGAATATCATTCAAATGAACATCTTATATCTAACAGATGACATTTTAAGTGCTCATTACTAGAAATATACTCACATAGATGACTGTAGTTTGAAGAACTTTTTCTCAAGAGCAGCTCGTCTTGTGAAAGCCAGAAAAGTGAGATGGTTTTGAACAGACTGCTGCTTAAATAGAGCTCCAAAAGGAGGCGGGTGATGTGATTAAAGGGTAAATAAACTATTTAACCTTTAACCTATAAAACATTTTTGGTCGTACAACACCCATAAAATTGGCATCTTTTGCATTCCACAACCATCAACTATCTGACAGGTGAGCAAGTTAAGTGTTTTTACAGAGAAAAGAGTTTGTTTGCCCTAAGCTTGTTTTGTGTTTCTAAACTCTCATTGCAAATGTTTATAATTGACCCTGGGGAACTTTATTGCAAGCTGGGAGATCACCTTGAAGCAGGAAAACTATTATTTCCCAGCTCAGTTGTGTAGCATTTGAACCGCAGCAAACATATTTCATCCCTTTCAACGACACACAGCTATTAAAGTCTGTTTTACCATCAACCATCATAATTATTGTATTTTTTGTTTGGCAGAAATCATCTATAGCAGGGCTGTGTCAAGAAGCAGATGGAGAGCAGGAGGCAAGTTATATTAGTGCTCTTTATTTACAGTGCAGATGAGTTAATGACTGAACAGAAGATTCCACAGAGGTGAGCGTAACTGAAGTTTTTCAATAAACAAAGAATAAACAGTTACTCGTTACACGTAAAAAGAATGGCTTCTACGCTAATATTAGTCTTTCTCTCTTTTATCCTGTTCCTCAGTCCGTATCCAGATCAGACGGTATACCAGCACAAAGAGATGATCTACATCAGAACACCTAGAGGAGCTCCGTGGAAAGATCACCGGATCCAGATGCACAGACACACACACACACTATAAGTTCTTACACAATCCAACGTGTTAAAAATTGAACTGGAAATTAGGTGGTGGGCGTCTGGCCAGAGGAGAACTGGACCCAACTAAGCCTGGTTCTCCCAAGGTTTTTTCCCCATTCTCTCATGGATGGGGTTTTGCCGCTGTCGCCTCTGGCTTGCTTAGTTTTGGACACCTGATTTCCATGATTAAATGAGCTCCTTATCTGGTGAAAAGTGACAGTGATCAATACTCTCAAGAGTATCTGGCTGCAGCCAATGTGGAGCTCCACAGTAGGCGCTAACTGTGGAGCTCCACTGTGGCTGCAGCCAGACCCTTCTCAATACTCTGGGGAAAGTGAACGCTGTGATTGGTTGATAGTGGAGCCTGGTGTGTCTGTGACAGGCTATTAACTAATATAAATAATAATAATAAAAAAACTGTTTTAAAGTAACTATTGTCTTTTCTAATATTTATTAATTAAAATGTAATTTGAGCCTTTTGTCATGCATTAGATGAGAAGACTAATTTGTTTTCAGGAATACTGTGCATAAACCTGTCACTAAAAGAGTTGTTTTCATTTAAAGGGCGACAACCAAAGCACAGTGATTTCAGTGATGCACCCCAGGGTACAACAAACATTACATACAGAGGCAAATTTAGTGAATCGGGGTCCCAAGGCAAATATAGGAATTGGGCCCTTTACATTTGTACACATTTACCTAGATCAACCTTGAGGTTCCTTCTTTTGCTGTGATGATTACTGCTGCACACTTCTTCTGAACATGCAAAATGCAGATTTATAATACATTGTTACATTTGTTTGTGTCTCTGTGTCCGCATGCACACACTGTATTTTTATGCAGCTAAATTCTCAATAGTTTTCATTGATATTGTGACGGGCGTCCCGAAGGATCATCAGCGTCGCCCTGGAAACGGACACGGAACACCTGCCACTTCTCATCACGGGCTGACCGGCTCCAGCTGAAACCAGTTAGCCGCCGGCTACATAAACAGCGGCCACCATGACATTGCTGAGAAACCTCTCCGAGAGACATAGCTTATGCTAACCCTTCTCTCTTTCTCCATACAGAAAGCAGCCTCTAGCCGGTCAGCCTTTCACCCCACCGAGCACTTACCTGCACCACTGGATCCAGCCTACTGCACTCACCGAGCACCGACAGTCACGCCTGGATCCTGAGTTTCTTCAAACGCACCTTATATCATTTTCTGTAAATAAAATCCACCCTCCGGGGCTTCACTGCATTCAGTTTACCGTGTGTTCTGTCCGCCTGCGACAATATATTTGACTGTTTCTGATGTCAGACCATGGAATGAAAGAGAGACCTCTCACTTATGTGACAGTCAGCTTTAGATACATCATATTTTCTTTCGCTACAAGCAGGATACAAAAGAAGCTTGTGGCACTGCACATCTTCAGAATGAGGATACATTGGGCAATTTAGCTAGGCAACTTTTTTAAGCAATGATGCTTGGCCACTTTTCAACTGAGAATGGGTACAGAATTTTATCTGGATAATTTAGGTCAGCCTTGGGCCCTTTGTCTCACCTGGTTGTATGTTTATGGCATTTCCTAAAGTTGCCCGGCAGCATTGCTCAAAAAGTTGCCCAATGTAATCAGACTCAGAATGACACTCAGAAATCTTAATGATTCACGCAGTTTCTCTGAATGAACACAAACACGTTTTACGGCACATAAAAGCATAATTCCAAACATGCCGTGCCTCTCGAAGAACACTCAAGCTTAACATTTTAACCCCGCAGAATTCCAGTGTCCCCCCTGAGGAACAAATCCCATTCAAAATGAGACCTTAGGAATGCTAAGGGTTAAAGACTAAAGGTGAAGAAAGTTCCTCATTGCTGAGCCTGCTCTAACACTCCACTTTACAAAGTCCAAATAAAAATCTCTCAGTAGATAAGATGATTTACACAAATTTATGCCACTAAGAAACTTCCTAGTAACAACTAGCAACATGAAAAAAAAAAAAAAACATATAAATGTTCTTTTTAGAAAACATAAAATTTGAATTTGATTTAATAAAATGTTATTCTACAGTATATGAACTGGTGATTTACAGCCTAATTACACACTGAAAATAAAACATTGTATCAATATCATAAAACTCTGGACTGATTTTATATATAATTTCATGTTCAGCCAGTTGCAAACAGGAGCACAGAAGCCTTAAAGAAATCTGAAGAAAGCCAGTTCTGCATTTCCTAGAAACGATACTACCACAGCCTTTTCAATATTACTTAATATTTAATTTACTTTTTAATCTGATATATCTGCTTGGTTTGTATTCACTGATTTTATTACATTTTTCCAATGATGGAAAATTATTAGTACTTAAAGGTGTATAATTTAGATTTCTCCCCCAGTATTTCAAAGGGAATGAGCTGTGTTCTGACCTGGATAAAGATAGCGGCACGTTGACATATCAGCTCAAAGTGGCCAATAAGGTATTTATATGAATAGAATAGAATAGAATGAGCTTTATTACCAGGTATGTTTTACACATATGAGGAATTTGTTTTTGTGACAGAGCTCTGCAGTGCAACAGAATGACAGTGACAAGACAAGACAAGAAACAAATAATGAAAAAGAAGTATATACAGATATACAAAAAAAGTGTACAAAATATACAAACATTTTCCAAAGTAGCCCAAAAACACAATATATTGCCTTCTTCACAATGGAGTCAATGTAAGTGTCCCACTTCAGGTCCTGAGAGATGGTGGTGCCCAGGAACCTGAATGACTGAACATCTCCACTGTTTTGAGTGTGTTGAGCTCCAGGTTGTTAAGACTGTACCAGACAGCCAGCTCTTTAACCTCCTGTCTGTAAGCAGACTCGTCACTGTTCTGGATGAGGCCGATGAATGTGGTGTTGTCTGCAAACTTCAGGAGCTTGACAGAGGGGTCTTAAGAGGTGCAGTCATTGGTGTAGAGGGAGAAGAGCAGTGGGGAGAGAACACAGCCCTGAGGAGCTCCTGTGCTGGTCATACGGGTGCTGGGTGTGATTTTACCCATTCTCACTAGCTGTTGCCTGTCTATCAGAAAGCTGGTGATCCACTGACAGACAGAGCTAGGGGCAGAGAGCTGGATTAATTTGAGCTGGAGGAATTATGGGATAATGGTGTTAAAGGCAGAGCTGAAGTCCACAAGCAGGATCCTCACATAAGTCACTGGTCTGTCCTGATGTTGCAGTACATAATGCAGTCCCATATGACTCAGTCACAGACCTGTTTGCTCTGTAAGCAAACTTCAGGGGATCCAGTAAGGGTCCAGTGAAGTCCTTCAGATAATCCAACACCAGTCTTTCAAATGATTTCATGACCACAGAAGTTAGAGCTAAAAGTCTGTAGTCATTAAGTCCTGTGATTTGGGGTGTCTTTGAGACAGGAATATTGGTGGAGCGTTTGAAGCAAGATGGGATTCACACAGCTCCAGAGATCTGTTGAAGATGTGAGTAAAGATGGGTGCCAGCTGGTTAGATCAGGTTTTCAGACCGGCTGGAGTAACACCGTCTGGGCCTGGTGCCTTCCTTCTTTTGTTCTTCTTAAAGACCTGACGCACCTCATCTTCACTGATCAATACAGCAGGAGTGGGGGAGAGGGGGGTTGCAGCAGGTGTGAATGGTGTTCTTTCAAACCTGCAATAGAACTCGTTCAGATAGTCTGCCAGTTGTTGATTCTCCACAGTACCGAGGGATGGTGTCTGAGTCTGTAGCTTTTTGGAATAATTCCTCTTTGCCACTCTGATCTCCTTTTCCAGTGTGTATTTGGCCTGTTTGT
>JAUCNO010001030.1:0-12315 GCA_032353835.1 Enteromius viviparus
TGAGTGTCACAGCAGAGGGTCTGAATACTTACGACCATGTGATATTTCAGTTTTTCTTTTTTAATAAATCTGCAAAATTGTCTGCAATTCTGTATTTTTCAGTCAATATGGGGTGCTGTGAGTACATTAATGAGGTAGAAAAAATTACTTAAATTATTTTAGCAAATTGCTACAATATGACAGAGTGAAAAATTTAAGAGGGTCTGAATACTTTCTGTACCCACTGTATATGCATTTTATATATACAGTATATATATATATATACAGTATATATATATATAAAATTACAATTATGAAGTTAACTAAATATAGACAATATCATGCCTTCCAAATTGGCACTAACTATAGGATTTGATCAACTTGATAACTTGTAATCTTAGGCCTTTGTGCCAATCAGCCACAAAGCCCTTCCGTAGGGGCTTCTAAGTAAGGATTATGGGATACGGATTGGGCAGGCAATGACCCAAAGCCTTGCTGAGCCCGCGGTGCGTCTGTCCAATTCAACTTCTGATCCAAAGCTCAGACAGAAGATCGCCGCATGTAATTCGATATCTCTCTGATAGATTGAATTACGTCATTTAATGTTCCCAAAACGTTATAATTCAGACAAATGGTTCCGGACCCCAAACATTTGATCAGCACATTTTCGAGTGTTTGTAAATAACAGAGTTACGGCTTTGTTATCTTTGGCCTGAAAAATAAGAGCCATTTGTCACACCGATCACTGTGGCGGCGTCTTGACTTTTATTACAAGTAGGGTTTTCTCATGGAAAGGCTCATGACTCAAGCTGTCAGCAGATGGCACTGTGGCCCAGTGACAGATGCGCAGTCATTATAAGTGTGTGAGAGAATGCAATTACAACCACTGGGGGAAACAATTAAGTGGTAGAGGTAGAGCTCTCTACACCGCTGCAGTCTGGGAGAGAGCCCACTTCTGTGCTTCTCAGCTTTAGTGCCCGCAAGCGATGGTGAGGAAGAGGCAGAGACAGAGAGAAAGAGAGGTACCCTCTGGCAGCGCTGCTGTGCTAGCCACTAATAGGCTGCAGCATGCTTCAGTGGGATGGTGTTTGATAGCAGCGGTGTGAGAGAATGTGCATGTGTGTAGAAAACTGTAGGAGATCGGTCAACAATATAAACAAGATTTTCCTTAAGAGAATCTGAGCACAAAGTGATGGTTACAGTGCTAGAAAACAGTGCCCTTGCATGCTCCTACACAGTTGCTAGGGTGTTTATTGATTGTTGCACTGTAGTTGTTATGGTGTTCTTGGTAGGCGCTAGAGCACAGCAATCGGATCATCGGATGCCCATTTTCTACAAGTTGATGTGGTCTCCTATAATGTACTTTGGTTAAAATTTCTCAACGGTAGTGCAAAAAACAAACAAACAAACTTATTTTACAACCGCCATTCTAGTCCATGTTGCATTAAATGCTAATGAGCTTTGCTGACCCCGCCCCTCTCTTCCGTAGAATGACAAGGTGACTGTAAACATCAGTCGCAAAACTGGCTAAATATCATGTTATTAGGAAACGCTATTAGCAAAGATTTTGAATAAAAACAGATGCATTTAGGCAGATCGGGATTAGAACATTTCCTTCAAAAGTAACGGTAATCCTCTGCGTCTTCAGCGGCTCAGAAGTCAGGAGTAAATGACGACTGCTATATTCATTATTAAATCCAACAACTAAACACCTTAATCACTTAATTGGAGACATCCAGCCTTCCCCTGCACCAGAATCGACACAATGGCGGACTGATGACACAGTTCACTCAGGGCGGAGCTAAGGTAAAACTTGTCAAGTAACTATCGTGGGAGGGGCCTGTGCAGTACTACATCATTCTGCGCGGTTGTCAAGGTGTTCTGAGTGCTCACCCATGTGCTACTTGGTGGTTGCTAGGGCATAGCACTTCTTAGGTGTATATTTTAACTTGTTGCTATGAGGTTGTCAAGTTGTTTTGTGTAAAAGGTTCTGTTCTGAGTGACTGAGCACTTGTGGTTGTGGTAGTTGCGTAGTGCATTAGTAGTGCATTCAATTTGTTTTGCTATGTATGTTGTTCTTAATGTTTATCCTGTAATTCCTAGCTGTGTGTTAGGAAACTGCTACAGTATGTGGTTCTAAAATGTCGCTATGTCCTTGCAACGGTATTCATATATTAGCTGTTCTTAGGGAGGTGTCCTAGGAGGTTGTCAAGGTAAGAGGCTCCAAGTTTTTTTCACTTGTTGCTATTGTGTTTTTTTGCCTGGGCATGGCATTGAGGTTGCTAATGTGTTTTTAGCTCATTGTGAAAGTGTACAGATGTTCAGGGTGATTCATATATTACCTTGCAGTTGTTAGGATGTCCTGAGTTGTATCACTATGTCTCTGCTTTGGTGTCTTTTTAGTTTTTGTATTGGTTGTTATGGTTGTTCAGGATGGCTTGCTTTAAAAACACTTTGAGACACTTAAATGTAATACTTGAAGTTAGTGATTTTAACAAGCCCTGAACCCAAAGTATGAGCAACAGTCACAGTGAGGCTTAACTTAACTCAACAAACATCCAAATGTGTATATGCGGCATGCAAGCATATGAGAGTGTGTGACAGTGAGAGAATGACAAAGACTGTTGTGGGTGTGTGTGGGCTTAGTCTGTCTGGTTGTTAGTGTGTACGGCTAACAGTGCAGTATGACAGAGACCGCAGTGGTGTGTGTGTGTGTGTGTGTCGCTTTACAGCATCATTAATCTCATATTGTGAAGCCCTCTGCATGCACACAGTGCTACTCACAAATTCATCAACCGTTTCCTAACTTAAACTATTCTGCCCATCAGCAGCTAGCTGTAACATAAGATTCCAGCGGGGGAGAAAAAGACTATAAACACACTCTCAATCAATCTAGTTAGCTTCAGTGGTTTCCAGTTACCTGTGGTCAGGAGTTCACATGTGTGGTTTACTAAAGACAGCCAGGTCAATTTGTCCTGCCTCTTTGACCCGTTTCTATCTTTCCGAACCATCACACTTTGTGCACAGCCTCAAGGTTGACTTGTAAGAAAGTCCTTCAGCGAAAAAGATCAGTGCAGGGTGTTTGCGCAGGATGAGAAAAATGAGCAGAAACGGTGGCCAATAAGTGCAGCCCACAGCATGATTAAATGCTGCAGTTACTTCTGCCATATCCCAACAATTCCTGTTTGTATAAAGTCGCTCTGGAAAGGGAACATTAAAGCTCGCAGGCACTGAGCACCACTGTAACAAATCTGTGTTCAGTGCTTTGAGTTCCATTCATTGTGCATCAACGATACTGTTAATAAACAGATTAGGGTTGGAATAATGCGGCAAACATGCAGCAATGCACGCACGTGTATGAGCCTGCCAATGAATTATATATTTACACTCATACTGAATAATACATGCATATTTATATATACCTAAATAAACAATATATAATCATTAGGTGGCCTTAAACACTATGTATTAACATCAAAAAAATAAGTGATTTGTACATACTGTGGTCATATCGTATCTCAAAACACTTCTGCTGCTATTGAGGGGGAATACAGGTGAAGTTAGGGACAGGTTTGGTGGTTTGGGTTGTTATAAAGGTGGGTTTAGGTTTAAGGGATGGGTCAACAGTGTAATTATAATAAATTATATAAATGGAAAAAATTAATTTACTTAAATTAATTACAGATGTATATAAAATCCTTAAAATAAAATTTGTAGGTATGTAAAGACGTGCACAATAAGTGCATTGTACCGAATGATTAATTTAAATGCATGTACACAGTAAGGCCACCTCATATAAAGTGGGACACAATACACTTGCTGTTATTTAAGTGGGATATGGGTAAGATTGGGGATAGGTTTGAGTATGTTTAATGGTGTGTTAAAGGAATAGTTCACCCAAAAATTAAAACATAAAAAATTATTTATCACGGCAGAAAAATATTTAAAAGAATGTTTGTCAGCAGGCTGTTTTGGGTCACCATTGACTTCCATAGTAGGAAAATACTGCTTACAACTTTCTTCAAAACATCTTCCCGTTCGGCAGAACACAGAAATTCATACAGGATGTGCACAATAACTGTATTGTATTAAATGATTTATTTAAATGTAAGTACATGTAAAGTGGGCCATAAGTAAAGGTAATTGAAATAAATTTCCCCCAAAACTTCATTCATAATATTACCCATTTCTTGTAATTCCTTTTTATTCTGGTTATGTCTTGAAATGTGACCTGGACATGTTTTCACGAGATTCTCTATACACGTGGCCTAGTGCATTAACCAAGAGTGACTCAGTCTCAACTCTTTCCCATCATCTCTTCGTAACAGAGACTGACACCAAACACTTGTGCTCGCCTGCAATCATCTTACCCAGCGCACACACAGAAACACTCTCAGCACAGAGAGTCCTTCACACACAGCCGCTGAAGCACCGCCGCTCCGGAACTGATGTGACCAACTGTGCATTATGGGATATCGAACGGGGAGGGAAACAAACGGGCCGAAGTGGGACACAAGTCCATACTTATCTCTGCAGTGCTCTTTACTCTAAACTACAAAAACAACAGAAATTAAATGAAAAATAGGCCAGTGCTATTGATTGAAGGAATGTGGCGTGGGTGAAGAGTGAAGGAAGTAAAGACGAGGAAATGCAGGAATTCATTTCATAAGCTTAATTCAATTCAAAGTTAGCCCACTGGCATAATTAAAAACTTAAACTGTACTGTAAAGCTGCTCTGATTTATTTATTTCTGCCAAATTTAAAATGCATAGTGTAAAGATGAATTAAGAAGTATTATAATGTATTAATTGCAATTACAATTATTCATGAGATTGTACAAAGCATAAAATGCATTACAAAGCATGATTGATGCATTAAAACGACTTGCATGAAAAGTGCACACTATATATATAGTATATGTTTGTGTACTGTGCATGGTATGTATATATAAATACATACAGTACATATTTAAAAATAATATATTCAAGCATATGCTTTTATATAATATTATATATATATATATTTAACAAGCATAGCATTTTATTTCTTAAATGCATACATGCATGTGTTTGTATTTTATAATAAATATACACAGTAGACACATTAAATACTTATTTTGGATGTGATTAATCACTCATTAATCATATTAATTACTAATATATATATATATATATATATATATGCGTGTGTGTGTGTGTGTGTCTGTGTGTGTGTGTGAAAGACATTTTGATACTTGATACTACTATACTGTTATACTTAAATAAAAAGTCAATTAACAGCAAATTAAATTTTTTTGGGTGAACTATCCCTTTAAGCCAAGTCACCTGCATGGGTTCAATCTTAATGTATACCCACCTTCAGGTTGTGCTTTATACTGCAAAGCACATTTATACACAAAGTTGCTCTGCATTATGCTAAAGTATTAACATGTGAAAAAAGGTTAATGATCACAGGTGGCTTCTTCTCTGTGGGCCTCTCTGCCTCTGTGCAGATATTGATGGAGGCGTCAGAGAATCTCCCTCCCGCAGGTGCTGGAGCGTTTGGTGGAGGTGGCTGCTGTCTCAGCACTGCTTCAGGTGGATAGTGTTGCAGTCTGCTTCGATATCTGACGCTCCGCAGGGAGGGGAGACTGAAAATGAGAGGAGGGCTACAGAGAGGACAGATGGTGAAGACTTGGGAACTCGGAGCTGATTCAGGAGTTTTATTAGGCACTTTGAGACAATATCGATGCAGTACACTGCAGTGGAGTTCGCATTCATTAATATTCACACATGCATTTATGTTTGTATTGCTGATTGTAATTCAATATCTCCTTGATTGAATTATGCCGTCTGATTACTAATGCTCTCCAAAATGACATATTCATAATTGTGACAAACGGTTCAGCGGTTTATCAGCACATTTTTGAGTGTTTGTTGATAATAGAGTTATGGCTTTGTTATTTTTGTTGAGAAAATGGCCATTTTTATGATCATTTTGGTGGTGTCATTTCTTTTTATAAGATGACAGCTTGTTTGTTTTATGTATAACAAAGTGTGCTGATCTTTTCAGCAAAAATACAGAGGAAAACATTACATTTAGGGTTTTTTTTGCTTTCATAAAGCACGCTTATCTTTTAAAACAAAACGAGGAGAATGTTAATGTAGGGTTTCTTGATTTTATCAACAATAAATATGCATGTCATGATAGTAATTAAGCAACATTCTGATCACATCGTTTGTCTGATAAAACATACAGTATCTCCTTAACTAAAGCTTGTTTGTAATTTAGAAGAAATGACTGATTTGAATGACAATGGAATATTGACTACATTTAGTGCTACATAGTAGTTAATAAATAAATACATTTGTTTGTAGCCTGCATTTTTATATGCATTTGGCATGTTGATGTGGCAATTGCAGAAAGCACGTTTTGTTTACCTCAAAACATGACCTAGAAAACATTTTTAGGCATCATAGGCATTTCTGATGCAAATCTCCTTCCAAAAACTAGGCAGCATAATTACGCTTCCTTGTGGGCTGATTCTAAAGTTACATTACTAACATGTTTTGCAGAGAAGTCAATCCCAGAATGCACTGGGGCAAAAAAAAAAAAATCAATCAATCCAATATGGTCCAAAAAAATCCAATATGGCATTCTTTCCCATATACAAAAAGTTTGCAACAGCAAGAAGAGAAGTGTAAATTGCAAGGCGGATCTGTATAGCATCTAATATGAATCCAATTTGGTCTGTGTGTTTTATGGCATGATGAAATATGCATGTGCATTCATAAAACAACACACTGTACCTGCACTGCCACGCTATTCCACCTCATGTGGGTGGTAGAAAGATTGTAAGACAATGATGAATGACCTGCCACTCAGAGACTGACACACAGCGAACTCTGGGAAAGGGACAGAGGACACAGATTCAAAGGGATCTTTGCTTTTATAAACCTGGTCATCATCCTGTATCACAGTTTAGAAATCAAACCTGCCAGCCATTGTGACAGTGTGCGGCTCTTCCTCGGAGAACATCAAATCATTTCATGCATGAGGGCATGGGGATTCTCCAAATTGCTCTGGAAGTACAAACTTTCTCTTCAAATATTTACAGAGCTGAGAGAAACGGGGGGAGATATCATGGATGGATTTGTGAGCTACAACTGGAGGAAAGCGCTGAAGTATAAGACAATTTCTAAACAAGTCATCTCAGGCTCTCTTTGGGGATGCACTCAACTCCCCGTGTCAGTTAGAAATATGAGGAACATCGCCAGCCTCCTGGCCTCAATACGATGAGAAAGTGAAGTGGAAAAGGGAAAAAAAGAAAAGAAAACTATTAGATACATATGCTGCTAGCGTTGTCTTCACAGGCTACATCCTGTGAAACACTAGAGAAAAAGATAAACACTGACAACACAGGAAGAACTAAATTCTAGCACTGTTCTTCAAAAAAATATTGTCTACATTTTCAATTTTCTAAAAATCGAAATAATTTTCTTTCACTTTTAAAGAATTGAATTGTGGAAATGAATATGTTCCGTTGATGCTGAAGGTTCTGCATGGAACCATCAACGCCAATGAAGAACCCATTTAAAGGGGTAGCTCACCCCAAGATTCATTCATTCTCAAGATCCCAGTTGCAATTTATTTATTTTTTATACGGGCAAATATAATCAGAGTTACGTACAAAAAAGAAAAAGAAAAAAAAGTGTAACACTTTCTATGAAGCCTGTATTTATAATACATTATAAGGGTATTCTTAAGGTATTATAATGAATGCATAATGCATTATAAAAACATCTCATAAATTATCATAAAAGCAATTATAATACATAAATTATAATATTTCCGCATTTGTGATTATAACTTTTAAGAGTATTATTATTTCTAACACAATGAGCCGATAGAATTGCATGAAATAACCACGAACTCTTAATGCATAAATCTGTGTTAGTATCACGTAATGACCAAGAATTGCGTGAAACTACGACGTTACCAAGATTACAATGTAATTCAGTGGCAGGCATCAGCCGTGATCCACTCACGGATCACTGGATTCATTTCATATAAAATGTATACTTTCATTGTAGCACCTAAACCTACCCACATCTGAACAATATAAAACACACGCACAGACCATATAAGTGTAGTCACTGGTAATTTATTGAAAAAACTGACCATAAGCAGTAAAAAAAAACATTACAAACAAGTTGCTGCAAGTCCTTACGATGTCTTTATGTGAAGAAGCGAGTAAAATACAAGGTTTTAATCGCTGAAATTATCCCCGCTCTGTAACGCACGGCGAACGTAGTTCCAGGCAGCTCTCTTGACCGCATTACAGTTTCATATCACTTCGCATAGTTAACTGTAATAACCACACGTCCTTGCACACGCACACTACGGTTATACACACACACACAAAACATGTTGTCAGCGCTGCCCTGATGATTTTATCAGTTAGCCTAGTGTAGCAACTTAAAGGCTAAACATGACATTTCTCACTAGCGAGGTAATAACAGCGCTGCATCTTAAAGCAGACTTACCGTTTAGAGACGGTGCTTCAGAGCCATACAAGCGTTCTCTCTCTCTCTCTGTTTCTTTTTCTCTGTGTCTCTGTCTCACTCGCTCTCTCTAATAAGTTTATTATTAACTGCATTAGTCTGCTATCAACGGCTCAAGCCTCCATTGCCAGCTTTAAAATGACGTTTTGAAACGAGCAAAAGAGTCGTTGGGTGAGATGCGGTAGAAATAATCCTACTCACAATATCGATATAAGTAGAAAAACCAGACGAATCCCTCCGCTTCGCGTCGTGACCGCATCACCACCTCGGGTGTGCATTAATTTTCTAATAATTCAACGGCCCGTCGTCAATTATTCCTTACATAATAAATATGCACACTACATACACACATGTAATGTACACAAAAACTTGGATGCAATTAATTTTGACAGCACTATAAAAAAGACAAAAATCAGAAGTACCCTAAAGGTACACATTACTACTCTTATGTGCTAATATGAACCATTTACATTTTCAATCTATATTAATTTCAGTCTTTTCTCAGATACCTGCCTAGATGTAACAATGGACTTTTCAGATCCTTTACTCTTACTCTTGATGTTTTTGCTCTGTGCAGTAGGTAAGCCATGTCATTTACTCGTTACCTCCCAGTTAACGTTTATGTTGTTGCTGCTTTGTTGCGATACTCACTTCAGTGTTTTGTTTTGTTTTCACACAGGTTCTGCTAGTGGTTGTGTGAAGATTCTTCCAGATTCCAGCAGTTTCATTGTTATTGAGCGGGGAAAAAACTTCACTGCAACATGTAACCTCCCGGAAGGGTCCACTTATACCTCAGATGACATTTTGTGGTATTTGAAAAATGTCAGCATTGCAAAGAAGTTTTACCACAAAATAAATCAAACATCTGTGAGTGTTACCATCAACAGTGTTAACATCAACAGTGACATGAGCGATTGGTTGGTGTGCAGCATCCCCAAGAAGTTACCGTATTCCAAACCGTGTAACTATGGAATCTTACTCCGTACAGGATGTAAGTGTTTTCGTGCTAAATCACACATGTTGCTTTGAAATGAAAATATTTCAATTCTTCATAACTGCAGCTGTGTTTTAGTTTTGTACGTATTGTAGGGATTACTCTCTCTAGGATAAACCATTGTTTTTCTAAAACACAAAATATTGCAAACTATCCAGTGTAATTTATTCCAAGTATTTCAAAACGTTTTGAAAACAGGTTTTAAAATTGATTAATGCTCAAGTTCATGATACGCAGATGTCACATTCAGTACGCACCTCTGTATGGGGGTCGCCAAACTAAAATTTGGTGTAAATACATGTGCCTTGCCAGGCCTACTAAACAAATGACCAATTTGCATATTTTATGCTAATTATCTCAAGACCGCAAATCCAAAATGCAAATTAGCATAGTTGTTACTCTCCTCCCATTAATTTTGCATGTGAAAAGGATACTCCTAATGCATGTGCAATAGAGTCAGGCACAAAAATAACTCAGCGCTAATTCATCATTGTTTGTCTTTAGTAAATTCTGACAGTACTATTTTAATGGCAAAAGATTTTTTTGCTTCAGTGTCAGATGAACTGACCCTTTAAGACTCTTTTATGCGGCTGTTAATAAACCTGTAGAAGGCCTGCTGTTGTGGCAAATAGGAGTGGGAGATGTTCAAAATATTTGTGCTGTACCATTTTGTAGGCTGTTTGTCTGCAGTTAAAAAGTCCTCTGAGATAATCACAATTGTTTTCGTTACCCTATTTATTGACAATTATTCTAAAAAGAATTTTAATGTCATAAAAAAAAAATAATCTGATTTATTTTTCAATTAAAGAAAATAGCTATTTATTTAACAGCATTAACTTACAATAAAAGACGTCTTCCCTCAGGTCGATTAAATGTTTTCATTTTCCCAAACTGATTTTGTAAAATCAAAATGCAGACAGTGCAGGGTGCTGTTAGCTCGAGTCTTGCTCGCTGTGAAGTTAGTTGAAGAAGTGTTATTAACTGAGAATATTTTACTTATGTGGTCTGGTGAAAATAATAAAAGGGCAGCAGGAAATATTGAAAAGGTGGGACTGCTGTGAGCGCAAGCAGTCTAGCATATTGAGGTAACATGACAACACCGACCCTCGCGGCCAACAGACCAGCCAACTGGGAATCCTCCCGGTGCTCCCAAATAGACAATCCGGGCCTAGCAAATAGTGATATGAATGTGAAATCTTTTTTCATTATTTGAAACCTTTTGCATTATTTACTAAACGCTTTAACTGTTTTTCTATTTATGATCTCCAGATCCTCCATTGAAACCAAAGAATCTTTCATGCCTTGCCTTGCAAGAGGACCAGGAAATTTCCCATTACCTGAACTGTAGTTGGGATCCAGGATCGCGAAACCCACTGATCGATACGAGTTACACCGTTTATGCCAAAGTGTATGTGTTAAATTAACAGAAATCCTTACTATGCTGTATCTGTTTTTATACATTTAAAGATCTATTTTTGGTGTTTATCCAAATGACTCAAAGTGAAAAACTGGAGTGTCATTTACTTCTTCTTCTTTTTCTGTTTTAGAGTTTTGGCATCTGATGTATATAAAGCTGAATGTAATCAGCCTCTTGCAAGATCCTGCATCGTTGACTTGAAAACTTTTCCAGTTCATATGGAGTTAAGAGTTTGGGTTGAAGTGAAGAATGCTCTGGGGTCAGAGCAGTCACAACTTCTAAATGATTCTTCCTATTTTGGTATGTTTTCAGATTGTGAATTAGGAAAGGATGAATTTTACAGTCTGTATGAACGCATCACTTCAACTGGCTTTTTTGTGTGAATTTGTGTTGTAGCAAAACCAAATCCACCACTGAATGTCCAAGTCCTCAGTGAAGCTAACATCCCCACATGTCTCATGGTTACTTGGAATAAACCCATTGATGAGACCTATATAAAACTCTCTTATTTCATCAGATACCGCAAAAATGAATCCAATGATTGGATTGAGGTAATTTTTTTTTATTTATTCTTTTTTTTATTTAGTTATTTATTAATATTTTTACAATATAACAACAATCAAAACAATATAAAAATATTCTACATTAAGTATCATCAGAGTATACACATATGAAAACATACATCATAACACAAATCCAATTTGTAACTGAAATAAAAAGACAGTACATGAATGGTCAAAATGATAGCAATGGATATTAAGTTGTATAGGCATAAGTCAAAGGCTTCATAATAATTTAAATATATATATATATATATATTGCAGATCTGTAAGAAGATATGGGTTTTGTTTTTTAAATTGTTGAAATCACCCAAAAACGTATATTAATGGACAATCACAGAGAACTTATGTACACTATCCCAAAACTCTTATTTGTTCGCAGTTCCTAAAAAATCTGCATAATGGTGACCTAATAGGGCGATTTCCCGGACATCTTAAATATATTGTTTGTGACTATATTGTCTTAATGCAACATGCGGAGGTAGTTGAGTGGCCAAAGATTCTCCAAAGATCATTGCAGAAAATTATTGTGTCTTGGGCCTGCCTCGTGGTAGGTTTAATTTAAACCCCACTTCATTCCTAAAGTAGCTCTAGTCCTCCTCCAGAAAATCAGCCTATTAAAATCTGGACTACACTAAGTCAGACTATTTAAACCATGACCGTGAAAGCACTTCTTTTAATCTGGTTTAAATGGCCATTTTAGTCTAGGACTAAGCTTTATTTCTGTCTGGGAAACCACCTCTATAGGGCTTTTCACACTTGAAATTGTTAACCCAGGGTTATCGTAAACCCTGGGTAAACGGAATCCTGGGTTATCTGTAA
>JAUCNO010001031.1:0-14337 GCA_032353835.1 Enteromius viviparus
TGCCTTCCATATCTTGCGTTTTACTTACAGATGGTAGGTTTAGGAGCAGGGTTTGGGTTACATGCTTATAAATGTGTAAATAAAACCATTTTCCAATTATCTTTTATTTACCCAATATATATTTTAATTATGACGATATGATGCCCGCATATTCACGCTAAGGGTTTCCTATTTAAAACAACGGAGGACCCCTCACGTCGAAATGTGCCTGAAAAGGGGTACCCTAAACATCGAAAAACGCCGCAAAAGGTTCCTGACCAAGTGTCAAAATGTGACGAGTTGGAGTGAGACTGTGTTGCGTAACTAGGCATGATGGATACATCTTCTCACCATTTAAATGTCTCAACAGAAATCGAGACTCATCAGATCAGGCAACATTTTTCCACTCTTCAACTGTCCAATTTTGGTGAACATTGGTGCAAATTGTAGCCTCTTTTTCCTATTTGTAGTGGAGATGAGTGGCACCCAGTGGGGTCTTCAGCTGTTGTAGATCATCCGCCTCAAGGTTGTGTGTGTTGTGGCTTGAGAGCCGTTCCCGAATTCAGTTCCAGATTCTTAGCCAGGAGAGCCGTTCTTAATTCCAGTTCTTGATTTATGGCCGGGAGAGCCGATCATGTATCCCATCCCTGAGCAGGTGCTGCAAGAGCGCCTCCCTGAGCATGCACTGCAAGAGCACCTTAACCTCCCCAAGAAAATTTGGTGGCTGGGAAGGGGATTTGCCCATGGCGTCCCGTTTCTCTAGATCTGCCATGGCCTCCCAAGGCTCCTAATTATCTGGGGCCCATGAAGTCTACGATGCCGTCGTGGAGGCACCTAGTGACTTTGCCTCGTACAGCCTCCAGGACTCCCACCCACCCTCCCTCACTGTGTATTAATTATGTCACGACGCAAGGACACGCCTTTTAGAGGGGGGCGTAATATCACGCCCATGTTTGTGTTATTATCTGTCACTAGTAAGTATTGGTTTTGTTTTAGTATTTCCTGTGTCTCTGTATGGTCTTGTACCTGTTCTCGTTAAGTCGATCATTAAGGTTACTTATATGGTTCCTGTCTGTTGTCAATGCTTTATTAAAGTTTATGTTTCACCTGCCGCTCTCGTCTTCTCCTGAGTGCTTCATACATTGCATGACACAAACAACTCCAAATGTAGTTTTTTTTCTGTTTAAACTGGAATTGAAAACGTCCTCACTAGCCCTTTTGTTTTTTTCAAGTTCTGCTTTGGTCTACACTGCTCTGTAGTACAGTGCTTAGTGCTTTGGGTTTTTAATAACACATTGTGTGTTTGAGCCTTGCTGTGCCAACTCTGGCTTTTTTAAGCCAACTTAAAGTTTGTCTTGACACATTTGTTATCTATTTAGTGTATAATGCACAACAATTATGCTGTATTTGCACACATGTACAATGCACCCAGGTCCATAAAGCTGCAAATGTATATGAAATACAACACCTATAGTTGAGAAAGGACATGTTACTGTCTGTGACAAAGACAAGCTGATGTAAGCTTTTAGACTGCTTTTAGATGAATGGGCAACCTAAATGTGAGTGTTTTAAAAACTAATTGATACTATTAAGAGGAAATGAGGCATGAGCACCTCAACATGTTGCTCAGTCAGTCATCAGCAGAAAACATCTGATTTATGGATGATTTTGACTGCCAATTTAAGAATTACAGAGGGTGAACAGAAAAGGAACTAATCTAGATAAAATAGAGAGAATATGTGTGCATGTGTGTGACACTGCATAGAAAACTTTAATTGCACAGTGGATTGTCAGATTATAAAAAACAGAGGCTCAAACAAAGCCTTGTTTCTGGCAAATGAGATTGAGAAATAGAGCAATGGCACATTTGACATGAGTGAAAGGAGAGTGTGAAGAGAGGATGGAAGTAAGGCGAAGGTAGACAATTAGGTGATAGAAGAGGGAAAGGTGGATGGATGCATAGAAGGTAGGCTAATGTTAAATAAAGATGAAAAAATATGACAGTATAATGGAGTGATGGGGGTGGTGGAGAGAAGCAGATATAAAAAAAGATTACTCCACTCCATCAAGCTGTGTATCTAGACTGTTAGATGGAAAGATTCTACACAGAACCCTAATGAATCTTGAGTGTGTGCTGACTGTGAACAGTGAGGATACAGTACAGTACATACATAAACCCATTGGAGCATCCTGCTTCATGCCATTAAAACCCACTCCATTCTGCACCTCTATATAAAACCGAAGATGTTTTCACTCTACTCTGTGTTTTGATAACAGTTTGAGCACATTTCATAGACCAAATAAACTGTGGTCTTCGGTCAGTACTGTAAAATAGGGAGAAAATGTATAATTTACTTGCATTTCACAGATATTAAGAACAAGTGTGTGTTTTGAGATAAAACAAATTAGCATTTAATGAGGTGTATTAAAACAGAAACAAAGTGCATAGTGCATATTTTACATTTGCAGCATTTAAATCATTACAATTATAATAAATATATAGATAGGTGACTATACTACATTTATTATGCCAAAACAGAACTGAATTGAATTGAATTGTTAGAGAAAGAGTGCAAGAAAGAGACAAAATGTATTACTGCTGTCAATAAAGCTGAACAAAACAGAACTGAAAAAGGTAAAAGAGAGACACAAAGAAACAGAAGCAGAGAAAGAGAAACGGAGTGAGAGAAACAGAGGCAGTAAAAAAGACTTGGAAAGACAGAGGCAGCAGAACAGATTGCGGTCAGTGATAAGCATCTGTAAACGTCAAATTGAGAATACTATGGGAAATAAATGGCATGGCTGCTTCACCATTAGACCCAGAATGAAGAGCAGAAGCACCAATAAAACCGGAGTGCTTTTACTTTTCATTCTGCTTATCTTCAGACTGTCCAAGAAAGGGCTGTTTGGGAGCTGTGTGTCTTCTATTTCAGTCAGACTCTACAAAGACCAATGATTTCATTATCTTAAAATGCATGGATACTACATTCAATTCATTCAAATAAAAAAACATAAGACTGACTTGCAAATTCATTTTCAAAACTATCTATTCATTCCAGGAAGGGACAATATTTAGTGCCTTGTGCAAAAAAATTCCAGTAGCCTACTGTGACTATTGTACTTTCATGCAGGTCATCTACATCTACTTATTATTTAGCTGACTTAAAGAGTCATATAAAGTTAGCCAAAAATTGTGATGAAATCACAGTTTCAAATCTAATTCTTCATTTAGCATTAAATATTGTCAATGAGGAAAATAAAAAACCTTTTACATAAGTAAATGTCAAATACGCTTCATACAACGAGGGAATATTTGGCTGAATATGTTTCATGCATAGGTTCATGGTTACCCTAGTAACATCACAAGTACTTTCCTTTTCGCTATCCTCCCAGACCAATTAAAAACAGAAACGTTCAACTGACTTTTGGCTAGAAGCTCCAGTGACTATAAATCATCTAAAAGATTATTCATTTAGTTCACTAAAGAACTTGTCCTACCCATATACACAATGGATCCTAAAGATAGATGTTCACACACATTCACACAATTAACATCTCACTAATTTCTGTTCTTTCAAAGAGTGGGATCTCACAGCTGGGTTTTCAGTTCACAGTGTTTCAAAAAAGGCACACTGACTCAGAGATGTGTCTGCTCTCAAAGACAAACACTGAAAAAGAAATGGTTACTAGTCAGTCGGATCCATTCCGTATCCAGATCAGATGAATGACAGGAACATAGCTCTTGAATATCAGCAAAGGCCACAAAAATTCAGATCCTCAGCAAAGTCTTCAGTTTTAACAAGATTGAAGATCATCGTGCTAAGTCCATTAAAATATGGAACATAGGATAATCATAGGGCTATGAGAGAAAATAAAATCCATACTATTTTGTGTAGGGTTCAGGGGTGTATGTGTGTGCGTGTGCGTGTGTGCAGTTTGTATGTGTGTATATGTGACCTTTACAAGTTCCAAAAGTTCATTATTAGTCATCTTGACCAGACTGTCTCTGTGGGGCGCCAACTAAACTTTAGGGAGGTGGAGAGAAAGGTGGAGACCATCATCCCCTTTATTTTTATCATTTCTCTTTATCTGTCTTCTCTCTGTAAAGGTCTGTTTTTCAAACAAAGTAAAAGAACCAGCAGGATGCCACAGCATCAACCCCATACCCCACAGATGGAAGAGAGAGAAAACCTAAAAAATTGAGGGAGGGAGAAATGGGGAGAATGATAAGCAGCAAAAAATACATAGTGAATGATAGATTTAGACTATATAGAAAACATGTGAGAGGTTAAAAAACACTTGAATTTGACTAATTGGATTTTTGTAAATTCATGCACATCTCCAGTGAAATTCAGTTTAACTGTCATCTTTAATTTGAAAACTGATTTTTCACATGCCTCAAAAGAGCATTTTGGGTTCGGTCCCACACAAATGCACATGCACACTCAGTTCAGACATGCAGTTCAGGTCTTAGATATGCACAGTACATGCTAATGACTATTTTAAATATTCAAATCACTATGGCAATGTGCATTTTTTTGCTTTGGTGGTCACCACCACAATTGAATTTTTTGATGCCATCGCCAGACAATACACCGACGACTATGCATAAACGATCATCATAACTGCTTGCATTTGCAGCTTACTCGTCTTATCATAAAAGGTTAAATATTGTGTTTTGTCGATATGGGCACGACTTTTTATGCACCTCACTAAGATAAGTTATGTATGAAATAAGCTTACGTAAGCAGATCAGATCAGAATTTCTCCAGTTATTGTTAAAAAACTAATCTTCACCCATAGAAAATGTCACAATTTTTACTATCAAACAAAATACTATTACTATTTACTATTAGGCACTTTATTATAGGTTTCTTTGGTAAGTAATTGTCTGCTGAGAGCATAAATATAAATGAGGTCTGCTGTAATGCAATGATTGCTCATTTTACTAACATCACACCTCCATCTTGGCTAATATCGCCGCTATACAATTAAAAACAACCTTCTAAGTGAATATTACATGCCCTGCTGCTAAAAACAGCTTTTATCTGGCTCACTGTGCTACTGCTGTGTTCTTCCCGGTAAATTAATAACAGTGCCATAATGACTGTACCATATCCACAGCGATGGGAATTCCATAGAAATAGAGACAGCTTGCTGCTACGCATTAGTGCATAGCAATTAAATGAATAATTAATAGCACTGCATTGTATTAATCCAGGAATTAATTTGTCAATGTTCAAGCAGTAAAAAAAAATCAATGTCATCAGAATAAAGTGATGAGCTAGAGAATGCATAAGTGACTTTGAAAAAGTGGTGTGGTAAGGTGGATTACTAGGTATTCTTGTAATGGGGCGCATTTTGAACTGTCCTTTATGTCTCTCCTGTTTTTCTACAAAAGATAAATCAGACTTTCTATTCTGTTACTTGATGGCAAAACAATTATAAAGGCAACATCCTGGAACTTAACTAGATGGAAATAAAGAGCAGTGGAAGTTCAAAAGAGGCTGCCAATTTAGTTTTGTTTTACCAAATCTGTCATAATAGAATCAATCAATCAATCAATAATTCAATCAATCAATCGCTTATACTTCCTTTTTTTTGTTCGTTATTCTTTTACACTACATATATTTTTTAATTTCAGAAATGCACATGATAAAAATAAGAACAGGGTGAAATTTTATAACCTGCCCCTCTTTTTCCTTCCTAATTTTTTTTCATGGCTTTTTGTCATTCTGTTGTTCAGTGTCTATATTTGTTCACTGCTTTTTTAAAGTTTCAATATCTCAATTGTTATTTTAAAAATGTTTTGGAACCATGTTATTTATTCTCTCGTTTTCTCACCTCTCTCTTTTTGCAACTATGTGTGTGTTCTTTCACAACAGGCATAACTTACGCCGCCCCCTTGTCTTACCTCAGGACAATCATTGTGTTATTTGTTTGCTCACAGTGTGTGTGCTTGCATTTGTATTTATCTTTGCTCAGACTTCTGTAATCCTTGTTTCAGCTCTGTGTCTTCCTCTTCACGAGCTGTCAGAATTCATTCTCCTCACTTCTTTCCATCTACGCTTCTCTCACTCTCACTTGCTCGCCTTCTCCCTGAGGCAAGGTGCCTTGGGCAATTGTGCATTTATTCATCAGTTTGCTCCTTTGTGCCCTTTATATGTATTTCTCTTGCGCACACACAAACACACACACACTGGTGTTCTGCTGTCAGCAGCGGAGATTAGTCAGTCAATCAGCACATTCTCTAAGAGACAGAATGAAGGAAATGTTCTTCACACGTGGCCCATATGTCTCTCAAGACATCTCTCCCCTTCTCAGGTGGACGTTTGCGTCTGTAATGCAATAACACATTCACTGGCATATACCCTTCTGACAGCCTCAATAATGCATATGCATTACCTTTCTCACTTCTCTTACTCAGTTCATATCTACCTACCGTTCCATTAATATTCTCTAGCATTGGGGTTTACATCAAATTGTTAGACTGTCAAATCTGCAACTGACCAATCACAATCCAGAAATGTCATAAAAAGAGAAATAAACATTTTTTTCTTGCATTTGTTTATACAATTCTCAAATAGTTGTAAATTCTACAATTATATCTCACTTTTCTTTTTCTCAGAATTGTTAAATAAAAAAAAAACTTTATTTGTGAGGGGGAACAAGACATGATATCTATGGGGGCCAAGAGAACAGCAAAGGGGTTTCAGCCATCCAATTCAATCATATAAGGTCTCTTGAGTTATAATTAGACATTAGAAATAACATTTCTACAAAAAGCTACGTGACTGAATAAAACAACTTACTTGCAGCTTGGGTGGAGCACTTCACACACAACATGTACCAAACACCCATTAATCCGTTTCAGGCTGAATTACAAATACCTGCACATGGCAAAATGGTCCTCCATCATGCAGCCTAGACCTTATGCAAATAAACTCGTTCTCAATCCAATCACTGTTATCAAACATGCTCAATTGACAGAGGGGTTTTTAAAGCCGTAATATGATTTATGGGGTGTGTGCTGCGATTAGACGACTTGTGCAGGAAGCATGCAGCGTGTCAATAAGGAATGAAAAAGCGAAGCTGTCACTGTCATCAGCTCTCCCTAAGCACTGAACACTGTTTACTATCACTCATGTGGAGTTATGGTTTTTGTGTAGTAATGAGATTTCCGGCTAATTCCCCCCTGAGGAGCGTTAATTGCAGAATAATAAGTGGAACGTCAATACTAGGCTCCTGGGGTTGCGTGGTGTGTTTTAGGCCACATTGTGCTTCTACTATTGTTTCTCTACACTATCTGTGCATGTTTTAATATCTACACGTGAAAATAATGTTTTGGTGTGCTGTAGATTGTCTTAGTGTAAAGAAGTAGATTTGCATTCTCTGCTTTTAGCTCCTTCTTCTCGGGATGGAGCCTTACGTTAATTAAGTGCATTCATGTCTGATGTTCCTTTGCAGTGGCAACGTCTGCACATTCAATAAGGGAGACTAGGCAGGAAGATTACAGCCTGAGGGCAGTCAAGACTCATCTCTATCCCAACATACTTTTTTTCCACTTCATGCATGCAAAATAAACCCAGTGTGGGTTTGAGAGGTTGAGTGTAATGTGGCCTGTATCACCACTGGCTGAGAGCCAGGACAATATAGTCAGCACTCTGGCTCTCTGCTTTTTTAAATGAGATGTAGATAATATCATCTGCGACTGCATGTCAGCACTGCTGCTAACCACACACCTTTACTTACACTTTTTTCATATAACCATTAAAGCATACCTGTTTTTTGATGCATTCAAAGAGTACTGTACCACGTGTGCACTGAATTTTCAGATGAAAGGGCAGTAAAGAGTACTTTTTATTTTGTGTTTAAAGTGGACATTATGTATTTTATACACATTTTTTACTATTTAATAATAATACATTTTTATTATTATTTGAAAAAATCAGGGTCTGTACTTAGGTTTTTTCACAGAATGTTTTTAAAAATATTTTTTAAATAAGACTCTTACGCTCACCAACGCACAGTGTAATTTCATATATACTTTAAGAAGTGATATTTTCGTGGCCACAGATACCTTAATACCTTACAGTATCACTCCATAAGAGCATGTAGCAAGGGCCGAAATCGTAAAGGGACATTATCAGAAACTCATGTAATTTGGGCAAAAGTTTTATTAACTCTATGTTAACTCACATAACTGAACACACATGCATAAATACACTCACACAAAGGGAAAAGTGCAAGGAAGTTATGAAAAGAGAGTCAGTTGACCACCTGTAGACCCATCAGTTCCATAACACTACACCTCTGTTTTGTTAAGTTATATGTATGATACTTGCATTGCCTTGTTGGTGAGGGTCCGATGCAGTCTCAAAGTCTTGATGGTTCCAAGGTTTAGGATGGACAATTATGTCTTCCTGGTTCAAAGAGTGATGAATTCCAAAAGATGTCTTGTTAGACGATTGTTAGATGAAAGAAGAGCTGGGAGAGAGATCTCGGGTAAATGGAAAATATGAGACCACAAAGGTCTGTCTCAGAACTTAAGTATTGCAGTGGAGCTAAATTCTGATCTTAGTGTCTCAAAAAGACTGCAGATTGTGCTGCATCGGCTCCGGAGGACCAGAGAGAATGGTGGGCTCCTGCATTCAGGCAAATCCAAAAATCTAGGTGGGTCTGAGTTGTGGAGGCTTTTGAAATCTGTTGAGGTCACACCTCTTGTGGGTCAAAAAGCCAATTGGGTATTGCTGATTTGAAGGAACATTTTATGACTTTTTGTTTCTAAGCATGCTAATTTGCATGCACACAGGATTGGTGGCCGATATCCAAATTAGAAGAGATTCTTAAAACACTGAATGTTGCAAAGATATGAACATACAACATACACTCTCAATTAGATCGTCTGAAGACGAGTCCTTAGATACCAAACACAAAATGTGTTGATCTGATGAGGTGGTGTAAACTGATGATCTATCAAAAACATGCATGAAACAGTATACCATACACAAGACGATAGCACAATAACAATATACACTATGGCCGGAAGGATTTCCTGTGAATTAATTTAGAGAAAAGTCCATTGTCTTTTCAACAGGGAGAACTAGAGTCAGAGTTACTTTGTTTACATTCCTTCAAGCAATAAACCAGTCTTGTCAGTCGGTTGCCATGGAAACTGAGGCCTGGTTTGCCTTTCTTTGGTGTCATCTGCTTTTCGTGGGAAGGGTTTACACTAATAGTTTCAGTTTAAGTTACCCATTGGTTTGGTGAGAGCGGTAAATAATTTTTATACTTTATATTTAACATTTTCATTTTGTATTAAAATGAATGTTGAAAACAGATGTGTTGCATAATATTGACCAGTAATCAGCTGTGTCACAGAAATAAATGACATTTATTTTAAATTGCAATGATATTTACAGTGCAGACGGACATTGCACAAGATATATGTGTGTATATATATATATATATATATATATATATATATATATTTTTTTTTTTTTCCTCTCTAATCTTAATTATTCCAAACTTTTGACCACCAATGTGCAAAAAGAACCAAAGAGTAGTTAGCCGGCATGATATACAGTATATTTCACTTGTAGCTTAATAACACCCATGGACAGATTAAGAACTCTTGGCCATGAAACTGTTCAATGAGGTCCAACGAGCGTGCCTATGGGCATTTTACGATTATTAGGTTTATAGAGCTGTCAAGAACCACCCACATCTATATATATCATTCACCTTCAGGATTCATACAGTGAGAACAACATGTCCCATTGACAGGGAAAGTAAATGAGCTACTCTCTAACTGCCCATTTTTCAAATGACTAAAGAGTAAATCATTTCTTAATGACTGACTCATTCCACCTAGACAACTGACCCTGACTGAGGCTCGCTATTTAGCTCCTGTTAAGAAATGTAGACGATAATAAGAACATTTCTCACAATATCACTGAACCTGACAATGATGGGTCAGTAACTCCCTCCTGTAGACTAAGTCCCTCAAGGCAAGTCTGCGGACATTTTCATGATGCCTCTGGGCTGCTGTATTTTAGGCAAGTAGCTACTACCTAGGCTACTATAAGACATGTCTGTCAAAATTATTTTTCAGTAATATTTCAAATCATGCTCCTTATATTTAAACCAGTTAAAGCACACTGAACCAGAAATCAGGAGGTCTCATTGAAAGCTTAAGGTCACTTTTTAACTGCAAATTGCTAATGTGAACGGCTTATTCTCTAATGCTCATTATCATCCCCTCCCACACATAATGTTTATCAATCATAACTTCTCTTCGAACGTGCAAATGGAAACATAAGGATGATTTATTTTTCAGAGCTGTACTCTGCAACTAATCCAGGTTCAGTGCTACAGGTCGACCCCTGATCAACATTCAGTTGTAGTTTTTCTCCTATAGCTTTGCTGAAAACATCTCTCCCTTCATCCCTGAGATGCATCATCTTATGTGGCTGTGCATCCAGCTTACATTTGTGCTGAAATTGTTCGTAGCTAGCTTTTCCACACATTTGAAAGGACTGTTCATGGGCATTAAAATACCTAATCTTATTTAACATACATAATCACTTCACTCACCTTAATCTGGTGGAGGGCTCACGTTACACTCTTAGAAGAAATGGTTCAATATAGACACCTAATGAACCTTTTTTTCTAGGAGTTTGGGCTGGCATGCCTTTGAGATTCTTTACAGCCATTTTATTGTACACCTGTGAATCTGATAGACTCAATATTCATGTTTCAGTGACTGCAATGCTCAGGTAATGGAATTATTTTATCAAGTGGCACGTAGGAGTTTCTATAATGCTAATATATTAGCCAGAATTGGTTTGATGTTATTGTATTCAAGTCATTCAGCATGCTCAGCACTGGAAATGAAGCGTGAGAAGAATCTCGAAGGGAGAATAAAGAGATTTCAAACGAGACTTAGACTTAGATAAATGAATACAAAGAGATATAAGTAGATATAATGCACACCACAACTTTCAATAGACAATCATTTACTCTCTACATCCTTTCTTGTGTGTAACAGGAATTTAGAAATGCCTTTGTTTTTTTCTGGTACAACAGAAATCAATAGTCACCGAAACGGTTTAAGATTCATCTAAATATCTTCTTTTGTGTTTGGCAGATGAAATAAACACAAAGAAGTTTGGAATGACCAAAGGGTGAGTAAATGAGAGAAACGTAATTGAAAATATCTTTACAGTGGTAGTCAGATCACCATCAAAGCATCAAAACTAAAAGCCTGAGGTCGATAGTTTTTCACCAAAATGAAAAGACAAAGACTGTCAAGAAAGGTATTGCGCACAGCTTTTTTAACACTACTTAAACCAATCCTTGAAACCAAGCAATGCTGACAGCACCATAACAGCTTCTCCAAAAACAGAAACCAGCATTTAACACATTTAGCAAAGAGACGACTTTGACCTGAAAAGATCATTGTCATTCAGGTTTTCTATAAGGTCAGTGTGTGAGCCTCAAAGAGGCACAAAATAATTCCTCTGTACTTCAACCTCAACCAAAAGACTTTACTACATGAGCATTACTGTACGACAAAATTTACAGTGTTTGTAGGTCAAACTAACTGGAATTTGAACGCTGTATTACATTGTATTGTTGATTTATTGCTTTGTAAATAACTTTGGATAAAAACACTTACCAAATGAATAAATGTAAATGTGAATAGATCAAGCTGTGAAGCCAGGCCCTGTGCGCCCTCTAGAGGACATTCTTAACGTCAATACAAACTTAAAGACAGCATCTCTTTCACACATGTAAAACAGATAAACCGTGCACACGTACACACATAAAGAGAGAGAGAGAGTAAATAACTCTAATAATGACAATAATCTAATTGCTATAATTAGTCTGATATCAGTGACCTCCAAGTATAATTAGCTAAAGGAAGCGAGAAGGCAGTCAACAACGAAGATAAACATGAATCAAGATAAATCAGCAGGTGACAGGAAAAGCTAAACCACAGTGCCTCAAAGCTCTAATCTAGTTCAGTCCTCTATGGGGTTCATTATAAAATATTAACATGTGATACGGACCAGCATGGAAAGAAGACTTTGATAGATTAACTCCAATTAAACCGTTCAATAGTCAGCACTGCTCATGCTTTATCATGGTCACAATTATGGTGAAAGGTAGATCTGTTCCATTATGTGAAGTGTCAGGCATATTTGCACATAGCTATGCCTGGCTAGTTTTGACACAGAAGAAGTGTCCAGTCCTGCTCCTGGAGGGCCAACGTTCTGTAGAGTTTAGCTGCAACTGGCTCCAACACACCTGCTTGGAAGTTTCTAGTATCTCTAAAGACCTTGATTACTTGTTTATCTGTTTTTAATTAGGGTCGAATCTAGACTCTGCAGGAGACTGACCCTGCAGTAGTAGATTGGACACCCCTGTAGTAAAACATATGGTGGCCCTGAAGTGCTAAACAAATAATTGAGAAAGAAAAAAAAACCCTAAAACCTAAATGTGTTATTCCGTTTGTGGAATAATTGATTTGTTTAGGGAGTTTTTTGCACTTCAGGGCTAGCAAAATATCTGGAGGAAAGCCTCATAATTTCATTGTCTTTTTTTTTTTTGTTAGTGTGGCTGCAAAATTACAATAGGGTGTTATTGGTGGGCTTGCTTTGCATAAACTGACAAACAAAATGCAAAATATAAATGGGATGCATAATGTATTGGAATAAGAAAACAATCCAAGCGTGTTAAACGCCAATTTCTAAGCTCAGCAACAGTGTTTCCCTCGTAATCACAATTGGAGAGAAATCTGAATGTGTCGTAATGAACATACTCTGAGCTTTATAGGGTGATATTCACATTTATCTTCAAAAATAAGAAACCAGTAAGTGCAAATGCATCACATTCTAACAAGCATTTTTAAAACTGCAATACAAGCTCAGTTAAAACAAACACCTTCATCCAAATTTCCACTTCCTTTCTTTGACACCATTATTAAACCTTAAATATTGATGCATGATATTTAAATGTGTGTTGCAAGAAGCGGACACTGAAGCAGAAGATCAGAAAGCCAGTGTGTGTCTTGGTTATTATAAGGAGAGAAATGAAGGATTTTGCATTTGATCAAGGGGCGACGTGCATGCATGCGCACACAGACGCGTCTCTGTAAGAGCACTTTAAACGCTTTGACCCATAAATAGTATTGCTTTCATCTGGGGGGCCGTCCAGGACTGAAGACTCTCTGACCTGTACACATCTCAGACTGACATATCTTTCATGTGGGGCAATATCGAAACCTATTTTTCCTCTGTGAATTCAAAGAGAAGCTACTCGGCTTTTATCTGAGACCTAGTTCAGTATTTAAACCCTTCTCACCTTCAGACCTGCTCGCGCATGTTACTTTGATCTCTAACGAAGTTCCTCATATACATCCAATTTCACCCGAGGCCATTTTGAGAAGTGGACCTTTCATTGGTTTCTGGCTTGGCCAGTGCATCCTGGATGAATAAGTAGGAGCAGATGAATTTAAACTGCTGCTCGTGTCCCTCAAGCACTTCACTTTTTGACTTAGCTATATGTTAATTAGCATTTACAATAGTACTTTTTTTTACATGCTTACATTTACTATATTGACTTTGAAAAGTAAAAGTAAATGTTTAAAAACAAATAGAGACTTAAAATAAGTTTCACTAATCACTGTACTATGTTATAGTAGATTTTGACTGTTCTGACTGACTGCTGAAGTAAATAAATGCATGTATGATATGTGCTACCCAGGCTCAATATAAATGTGCCTGTGTAGACACTTATGTAAAATGACATTAAGCTTCCTTTTAAAAATTTTGTAACCTTTTTTAAAGTGTTATGTCTAGTGAAAAACATTGAATTGTGAATCTGGCAATGTTTTATGTTGATTGTGGTACGTCTGGCAGTTTGAAAATAAAATGCCTGGTGAGTGGCGTTAAAAGGTTAATGCTCCATCACGCTGGAAAATAATATATACCACATACACCAAACCTAAGCAATAGTACTATAGTTATTCTCAGTCACTTTGGTGCATTTCTCAGATCAGAAAAGACATTTTCTAAACTACTTGATCAATCTCCACATCATCTAGTTACTTGTGCACATTATAAACGCAGTTTAATTCTTTTGAACAAATTGCAATTACTTTTCTACATTCATGGAACATTTGTCTGTGGTTTCCTACATTTTCAGTTGCTAATGTCATGTTGCTTAAATAGTGTTATATAGTTCTTTGTGCTATAGTCTTACCCTTTAAAACATCTACCCTCAGTTTCACAGACAAGGCTTAAGCTAGTCCCAGACTAAATTGCATGTTTGAGCTGTCTCAGATGAAAATAT
>JAUCNO010001034.1:11796-22208 GCA_032353835.1 Enteromius viviparus
TAAAACACAGAGAGTTTGCTGGGCACTGAAGTGCCATCCCCAGATTTGGGCTGGCACTTCCAGCTGACTGTGACAGCAACTGTATAAGAGGAATGCACATAAACTAACATTTCATCCTTTCTCTAAAAAAGTTAATGGTTTTAAACCTATTTTTCAGGGTACTTAAGGGCTTTAATAAGCTGTAGGAATAAGATTGTCAGAGGAGTTCTTGGACATGATCATGTCAAAAATGTGGCACTTAATGTACTCTGGCCTACCCAGTCATTTCAGTATTGGTATGTCAATATCAACATAACTTTTTCTAATTCTTTAATTAAATTAAAACTAGAAAGATTTAAAGGATTTTGACATCAATAAAGAACTATTCAAAAACTGCAGCCACATTTTCCTTTAGAACTGAAAATAGTGACTTTATTACAGTATCAACTTCAAGGTAAATGAGCAAAACAACTGAAATAAATTACAATCACATCCCAATTCCTAAAACTAATAATTGTTTATGAAAGAAGGACTATGAAGCTACCTTGTTTAGTGACCAAAACTAGTAACCATATTTCTTAATGCATTATTTTGTCCATATCATATGTTTTGATATGATGAATAAAATATTACACTCAAATGTTAAGGGATGGCACTGCTTGTTTTTCTTTTTATTTGTGTAATCTATTCAGAAATATTCCAGCTGTTTCTTCTTTTTATCCAAATCTCTAAATAACATGGTTGAAGTTTTGTTGTTGTTATAATGTTTGATTAAAACTAAGCTGTAGTTTGTCACGTTCTATACTGTGTGACCAATTACACAAATCAGTTTGATAACATGATAGTGGATCTCTTTATTTAAGAAAACAAGATTAATGTAGTACATAGCTTAATCAATAAAAAAAGGAAACACGTTCTATTAAATAATTATAAACCCACAACCAGTGTGGTATCAGAACCACATTCATTTAAATGGAACAGGACAATATGCATGTAAAACACTAGACATTTTTAGTGGAAAAAATACTAAAAGATGGTCAGGAAACTCATCAGAGGAACAAGAAACAACATCAGAGAAGCACACGGAGAAGAAGCCGCAGAAACCTTCACTTGATCGAGAACCAATTTATCTGTCAACAGAGGATACAATGCACTGAAATGTACTGTACTGACAGAATAAATCAACAGAAATGTGTATTTACAAATGATGAAGATATTCACCTGTGTTCCCTTCAGACCACATCAGAGGACCCATGGATATGGAAGCACTGTCATGGAAGTCCAGAGACCTGTGCTCTCTTCGATGGTGTCCAGAATTACAGTCCTGAAAAATTAAATATCACTGAAATATAATCACAATTAACAGTTTTTTGTGAAAAGAGTGCACAAAGCGTCCAGCAGAGGGTGACTAAAACAAGTATTTTATCAAGCTTACATACTCACATTTAAGCATTCTATCAAGTTCCGACAATAAGCTTAAAGTCACACCATTTAATTTTTGTTTGTTTGAAAGTAACAAAATTTTAATAATAAGCAAACACATAAATCCATCTTGTAACCATGTCTTTGCTTTATAATAGTTTAACTCTGGAAAATGTTACCCCGGGTTTTCATTTGAATAACAAAAAAGAACTATGTCAGCAAACATTCAAAAGATCTTGAGTGAAATCTGCTAAAAAAGGTTTATGAAAGGTTTATAATCTTACTGTTGAGCAGCGATTGCTGGACAGAAGGCAGAGGTGAACAGCACAGTGCAGGTAAAGCTTAGAGGAGTTTGCCGTGAAGATGAACATCCTGAAGGAGAAACGACTGGATGTTGAGACTCCGTTCTGCAGCAGCTCCACTGTGTCATCATTTGGATTGGGACACCTGAGAATAGCAATCATGATGATTAACAAATTAAATAGTTTTATTTTTCACCGCTACACAAACAGAAGCATGTGCTTTATTCTTAAAATATTGAGAGACAAAGTTTCTGAGGTAAACCCAAAAAAAGCAAAGATTTACTCTGAGACGATGAGATCCCAGCGGAGACTGTAATCAGGATCATTCACAGGTGTAGCCCAACATCTGTCCATCACCAGGGCAAACTGACGGCTGTCGACCCCCTCAACACGAACTTCCACATTCATCTTCTGGTCCAGCTCTGCATCCACTCTACCAGTGAAGGGCCGGGTGAACTCATCATCCTCATAAGGAATCATCCGAACCTGATATCTGCCTTCACCAGAGGGGAGGGTCTTGTGCACAATGCTGTTAAAATGTTCACGACTCATTATTTTCATACTGCATATTTTATATACTACTTAATTATTGTTGTTTTAAAGCTCCCACCTCTCTAGTGGGTTGATTTCCACATTCATGGAGAGTGATTGTGTTTGAGGATAAACACAGCTGAAAGGAAACTTAAGGATCTTCTCTCTACTGATGAGACCGTCTGACTTCGGTTTCCCCAGAATAAAGTTACTGTAGATGAAGTGGGTGCCGTTGGCCTGTAGAAACAAAAATAATATTTGAACATAACAACATGTTTACTGAACTCATCAACCCCTATCTAAAGTGTTTGTTGATTAGAGCTTTGCCTGAATCACTGATCATGACAAAACATCTAAAGGGGTCATCGGATGCTTCACTTCACAAGTTGTCTAAACAAATGTGTGTTGAACGTGTGTGTGACAATACATCTTATAATAATACAAATCCACCCAGTGTTTTATTTGACCCTATTTTAAAATCCCCACACTCTCAAATCAGGCTGTTCTATGATTCTGCCCATAATAATTGATTGACAAGAACATCTCGCTTTCGACCCGCCTTCTTTTTCTTTATTTTCTTCTTGAATGTAATAATGAATATAGCAGTCGTCATTTACTCCTGAAATCTGAGCCGCTGAAGATGAAGAGGATTAACATTACTTTTGTTACTATCTGCATAAATGTGTCTATGTTTGTGTGAATCACTCATAGTCCTTTTGTTTTTATGAATCTTTGCAAATCACCTTTCCTAATAAAGTGCTTGCCATTTTCGCGGCTGAAGTTTACAGCCTGCTCCATGGAAGAGAGGGGCGGGGTCAGCAGACCTCATTAGCATTTAAAGCAACATGGACTAGAATGGCTTGGTGAACACAGAGCTGGTTTTGCCATTGGGGAAAAAAGGTGTTTTTTACACTACCATTGAGAAATTTTAACCAAAGTATATAATAGACTTGTGGAAAATGGCCACCCAACGACCCCCAAAAAAACAACCTTTTTAGGATTAAGACGGCATCACTAAATCAATAATAAATTCTCATTTGCATTTAAATAAAATACATGTGTATATCCTACCACAAGGTTTGTGCCACAGATATGTTCATCGTTATCAAAGTGGAATTCTAAACTGCCATTCCGGACCGTTCCTCTGCAGCTGGGATCATTGAGATGTAAGACATCAGCTGGAAAACCAGCCTCAAAGAGCTGACAGCGAGACACAGACATGGAGCCAGAGCTGCTTTCACAAGTTTCTGAGAAATCTGAGAGAATTAAACATCAGAATAAAAAAATCCAACAACAATTGCTTATTAAACTATATTTAAACTTATTGTAGTGAAATGACTTTTACCAAAAGAATCTGGCCTGGTCTGGTTCTCGTTGCACAAACAGCCATAGACACCATTTTTCTCTCCACACCATTCATCCTCTGTGCATTTGAGTTCAGAACAGGGGTCTGAAGAAGATGACCACAAAATAAATTAAATTATACAACAAAGGTGATTAATATTTTATCAAAATACAAAGATACATGTCAAAAATGCATACGCTAAAATTCAAAAGTGTGGGATCAGTAAGACTGCTACTTTTATTCAGTAAGATGCATATGTCTGTTTACTGCACATATAGTGAATTCTGAAAGATGTGTATAAATGTATTCCGATATATGGTATCCTCTTATAATTAGGTTTGTTGGAGTCCCGATGAGCTTTTTTATTTATGAAATATATGTTTTCATGTTGAGCACAAGACTTTTTTTTAAAGTCAAACTAATTTTAAATATTTCTCCAGTAGTATACACCACAGCTCTCTTAGCACGTTTATGAAAAAGTACAGTACTTTACCAATGGCTGATGTCGCATTATGGCTTCTGGCATCTGATATGAGAAAGATTTGTGTTAATGTCAGTCGTTACTAAAAAATTATCTCACAAAGGTAGTGAACAAAGTGTACTGTGTGTAGTTAGGGCCACCCACCTATACAGTACGCTCCACAAAACATTGGCTTGACAAACTCATAAACATAGTAATGTCCAGGACAGGCTTTGACTCGTATAGGGTGGGATGTGTATTCACAGGAGCCACTCCCAGAGACACAGACCTGACGAGTGACCACTCCATCTTCCAGCTGTGGATGAGAGCTGTTGAGCCACAGTGACTCATAAGTTCCACACCTACCCCAACTAACATATGATTCTGGCATCTGGGCATTTTCACCGTTGTAGAACATCCTGTACCAGCCATTCCACTCCACATTATAATCACACATACTATAGTAGTAATAGTTGTTATAGTAGGAGTTGTTAGTGGATCTCCAAGGCTCATCCAGACTGGTGTAGTTGTAGCAGGGATCAACACTTGGGATCGGGAAGGGTACTTTTGTGAAAAAGTAGAAAGAGAGCATTAATGTACATACGTACTAAAGATTAAATCTATTCAACACAATAATATGTAAAACCAACAGCAGAAGTGTTGGTTAGCAAATCAGATATAATGATGAATGAAAGAATACAATACCTGCACAATATACAGGTAATGGGATTGAAAGTGTTGGTCTGGTCAATTTGTAGACATAATAATCTCCAGGACAAGCTTTGACTAGGATTGGATCAGATCTGTAGGGACTGCACAAATGATTACGAGCACCAAAAACTTCTCGAGTAACAACTCCATCTTCTACACGAGGATGAGAGCCACCAAGATACAGGGAACTGAAACTTCCGCATTGCATGAAATAAAAACACCACTCAGGCATCTGAGCACTTGTTCCATCAATGAAGAGTCGATACCAGCCGTCCCATTCAACACGAGTGTCATCATGATCAAAGACGATTCCATACATAGACCAGTAATTACGTGTATTTCTCCAGTAGTTGTCCAGTACATTGAAGTTTTCACACGGATCATAATCTGTTATTAAGATATCAAAACAAACAAGTAAAATTTGAAAGGAGTTTCACAAGTGCAAATGTCAACCAGTAAAACACAGTAACAATCAATCACAACATGACTGTGAACAACATTGTCAGGGTAAGGTGTACCCACAAGCTGGTGAAGACAAGAACTTTGACTTGAACAGGAACTTTAATCAAAAACAAGAACACAACTTTGAACACAAAATATCTTAATAATGTAATATTGGCGATCAACATACTAGACAGAATAGACAGGGCTTAAATACATAAAGGCAGATGCAGGGCAGGTGAGGAACACAGGTGGCAAAGATGAACTAAACAAGAACAAGACCAAGACCAACAGGAAATAACAAACCGAAACCAGCACCGGCTATTACAATGTGTCGGTTAAGGTATGGGTTAGTCTAAGGCGCCTAAAAATCTAAATTGCTCATTGACAAAATGATAAAAATACACTGTTTCAAATATCTATGACATAACAAAAAGATATACGCAACTATTTTATGTTTTTAGCATCAGTAGAAATTTATAAAAAATATATGTTTTATGCTTTTAAATGTTAGCTTTTAATACCTATGTTTAAAGTGTAGTGTAGTAAATAATGTTGTTACAGAATTGTAGTAGATAATTTCGCAGTAGGTATATTAAGGGGTCGAGAATATGGTGATGCTAGTAATTTTCATTTGAATAAGTAGCTATTTAACAGAGTAGTGAGAGTAGTGGTCCCTAATCTCAAGTGTTACCATAAATACTTACTTTAAAACAAAAATTAAAACGTATAACTTACTCAGGGTGATGCTGGATCCAGTGAATATATCTGGACTTACTGTATAAGCCACCTGTGAAATAGTGCTGACATCTACAAAGAAGGACATTCAAAGACATGACTGAGATTATTGATTAAAGTTGCAAGTATTATAAAGTAAAAAACACTGTACCTGTGCAGTATGCTGAACACCAGAGCTGTGGATTCACAAGTTCATAGACGTAGTAATTGCCTGGACATGCTTTCACTCTGATGGGGTATGATTTGAAATCACAGCAGCTGCTCCAATAAGATCCTCCACAGACTTCTCTGGTCACCACTCCATCCTCTATCTCAGGATGAGGTCTATTGAGCCAGAGACTATTGTATGCGCTACAGCTGTATGAATTAATACAGGTCTCTGACATCTGGATGTTCATCCCATTGTAGAAAAGCCGGTACCAGCCATTCCAGGATAAATATTCCTCACAGATCCAGTCTCCACTTTCATTGTTGGCTCTATAGGGACGATCCAGAGACTCATAGTTGTAGCAGGGATCACTGCTGATGCTTTGGAAGGCAACTGTCAAGGAGTTTGAAAAAGTCTGTTAAAATACTGCTTTTACTGTAGTATTAAGAATATTACACTGTAAAACACAATCATAGGTCTCATTTATTTCATGCTTTTTTTGTTTTATATCACAATTTAGTTTGTTCTTCTTATGTCTATTAATAAACTGCACTTGGGTTCAGTTCAACTTGCCTCCGTAGATGTACTGAATGTGACAGAATGTGGTTAATGGACTGCACTAATTCCAGCTCATCAAACCATGCTTAACTTCATTAAATTATAAATTAAAAAACTTGTTTAATTAAATAAAATGATTTACTCTTGGTATTGACGCTGATAAAAAGGCACAATAATGTAGAGAAAGAGATCAAACTTCACCTGCACAGTATGTGGGTCTGGAAGCTGTTGTGATGGGTTTGACTAATTCATAGACGTAATAATCTCCTGGACAGGCTTTGACTTGGATGGGTGTGGATGAGTATTCACCACACTGACTGGAATAACTCCAATACCACCACCACCCGGAAGAAGTTCCCACAACTTCACGGGTCACCACTCCATCTTCAAGTGTTGGATGAGTGTTGTTGAGATACAGTCCAGTTTCTCCACCACATCCTGTATTACTCACACACCACTCAGATATCTGAGCACTTTCTCCATTCAAATACAGACGATACCAGCCGCTCCATTCAACAAGAGTGTCATCATAGCCTTTTAAATACGAGTTTGACCACATCTCTCTCCAATACTCATCAAGAGTGTTATAATTATAGCATGGATCAGAGCTGGAAGTTGTAGGATCTGAGAAAATAATGATATAGAAAAAGACAGTCAAGTGATGATACGTATAATCACTTTATATGTAGCAAATAGTTATATGACTATGACAAGATAAGATATCGAGATCCTACACTAGGGAAGGATCATGTAAACTGACTGCACCTTCAGCAAGTGTATCTGCAATTTAAGCCATTTGCTTATAATTTATAAAAGATCAGTTCATTTACAGGAGCTGTGTTCGCTTTCATCAGTTCAAATCACATGTGGCTCTTATTTTTAACACAGTTGTTTTTGTGTTTTTAAACAGTGATGTTGAGGAGGTGAAAAAAAAGTTAGATAATGTAAATGTTTATCGATAACATACAGTAGAACATAATGAACAGAGTTAGAGTGAATGCTTGCTATTGTATGTAATATGTAACCGTTTCCTCAACCATGTGATGCTAGTTATCATGTCGTCTCTCTCATTGGTTTCCAGGTCATGCTGTTCCTGCTCTGTCCAGCAGGTGAAGTCTGGTGTTATTGTTCTGCTGTCTCTCATACATCATGTCAACTGTTACTCCACCCATTTCACCTGTTCATCATTACCAGTTCATTATCTACATGCATATATATAAATATACCTGCTCTCTTCAGTATTACTCAGCCCGATCTTTCCAGTTTGTTCATTCTTTTATGTAATTTCTTATCTGATTTTGACTTTAAGGTATGTCAAAAAATGTATTTGACAAATCTCACATTTGAGTCTGTATCTAAGCTCACCCTGAGCCTTCTGACACATAGTAGTTTAACGCAGTGAAATACAGACATAAATCAACAGTTTAGAAGAATCTTTACTCCGTCTGCAAAAACATTTGTTTTTCAATATAATACACATTTGAATGGAAGACAATTCTATTTCTTTATTGTAACACACATTAGTTATCAGTATCCTGCCCTGGCTGTCTTGTCTTTGTTCAATGTTTTCTCTGTTTGTGTCCGTAATGTGCTTTACTTGTCCCACCTCCTTATTTCCCCTGGTCACACCCTCTTGTTTAGCTCTTGTCTGCTAGATTTGTCTTTACCTGATCCTCCTGTTCATTTTGGTGCTTTGGTGTTATCAGTTTTTTTTTTTTTTTTTTTTGTCTTAAAGCTATCTCTTGATCTTGCTCAACTCCAGTCCCTTTTTTTTTTTTGCTTTTGTGGTCTCCCTCTATACATTTGTCTGTCTCATGTTTTGGTGTTGTCTTGAGTCTCATCTTCTTGTTTTCGTGTTCTGTTCTGTCCTGCCCTCTACCCATATTCCCTGGCCTGACACTTCCTACCTGGAAGCAGCTGTCCACTCTTGCGTGTCGAGTCACTGGTTCTGTGAATTTCTGCCCTGACAGCTAGACTGGTGCAACTTCTGAAATTCACTTCAAGGAACCGGGTCCCTGTCCTTCTGCCTAGCCCTACCTCTGAAGCTGCCATCTCTGTGTTTGACTCAGCTGCCACTGGCTTCTGTTCTGTTTGGACAATTTTTACTCCTCATTCTCCTTGTTGTTTGATCTTTGTCTTGTTAATTAAATACTCTTGTCTGCACACTTGCATCTGGGTACGATTTCTTGCAGATCCATGACATTAGTATATTACCAGTTATACAGAATCTCATAGTTGTGAGGTTATAAATTGGAATTATGACAAATAATGTCACAATTATAAATTGTAAAATTGCCTAATGAGTCTATACAATTGAATTTTAAAAGGTTTTTTTTTTCTGTTGTCTAAACTGCATTTGTTATTTCCTAAAATAAACACTATTTTATTCTAAACAAAGAATTAGTAAGTTTGAAATGCATATTATAATTGTCTACAACTCCAAACCATTTGTGTTTGCTCATGTTTTAACACACAATTACAAAAAGGAAAAGAAGACAAAAAAATATTTTTTAGCCTGACATAAAAAACAACAGAAATGCTGTAATATTTTATATCAATATGTAATTTAGTTGACTTAATTATTCTAATAATTATTATAATATATATATATATTTTTTATTTTTTTTATTTTTTCATATTCGTAAAAGAAAGCAAAAGTTGTAAGAAGTGAATATGTGATCAAACAAATATTATACCTGAAGTTTGTCCACTGATTATTTCACCTGTTAAATACACAATTTAAACATAATGAGTTAATTCAGTTAGTCCAGCTGCATCATTCTGCACAACATAAAGCACATGAATAAAACCCTCACCATTAATCAGCAGCAGTAGTGACACACACAGAGAGATCAGAGACCTCATCCTGATGAACAGCTCCTCCTGCACCTGGACATATATACACAACAATTACACATAAAATATTTACTACATAAATTATTTATAAGAATAATTAGAATTTCATATATTTTTAAATGTTTGTTCGTTTTATAAAAAGTAAATAACTAAAACATCAAATAATGTAATTAAAGTAAATGAAATAACTTTACCTGAGGTTAAATGCTGCTGCAGAGCAGTCTCAGGGAGATTCTCTCCTCAGCGGCTGAATACAGTGATGAACTGCACAATCCCACACTTAATCAGTGCCTTTATTTATAACGGTGGGAGGATCATTACTGGAAAAAGTAATTTCTCAACAATGTCTTAAACCAGTTTTTCATGTGACATTTTTTGACAGACTCTGTGCTCTAACAGATGATTGTAGATGGAATGAAAGTGAGTCATTATGTTTATTTTTTTTTACCCTTTTTTAAAGAAGCTTTGTAAAATAATATTCCAGCTAAACGGGACATAAAACCTTAATGCCATAATAACGTGATACATGATTCTGTTTAACCATGCTGATGTTTAACAAGGCAGTTTTTGCAGGCAGTAGTCAGTAAGATGGAAAAAATGTATATGTTCAAACAAACAAAACTAATACAAACAGAAATACATACAAGTTTTAATACAACTATAGCTCAAAAAACCTAAAGTTAACTATTGTGTTTAAAAGCAGCTGGAGAACAACATGCTGGTTCAGTGGCAGGTTATAGGAAAGTTATTGGGTATTTAATAAATGTTTTGATAATAACATAGTTCGAGTGGATCGCTGGACAAATTGCCCACAGCTGTTAGCAATCAGCAAATCAATCCCCTTGTTACGATCGCCCAATCAAACCAGTTCCAAAGCACTATAAAAGCACAAGCTTCCCATTCATTCCCATCTCGCTTTTT
>JAUCNO010001034.1:22308-45292 GCA_032353835.1 Enteromius viviparus
TTTTGTTTATTTTAGTGCTGTCAAAATAATTAATCACGCATAATTTTTTGTTTACATAATATATGTGTACTGTGTATATTTATTGTGTATAAATGTATTTCTAAGTACACACACATTATATAATCAAAAACATTTGGCTGCGATTAATCGTTTAACAGCACTAGTTTATTTAGTTTCACTAATTATATTACATTCATATTTTTTTGATCACATTTTTAATTCATAATTGAAGTGAAACTAAAGAACAATGCCAAATATATATAAATGGTTTTAGTTTGCGATGATAACACAGACTCATTCTACTCTTGTGTAAATGTAAGCTTGTCTCTGTATTACATGCGTTCGTCTCTCAGACTGATGTTGAGCGTGTAATACTGAGCTCCTGGTGTGGACCTGAACAGATGAGATAATCACAGAGAGCTGCTGTATTCCACTTCCCAGCATGCATCAAATGACTTTCACAAATTATAAGCCGCATGAAACAATAAGCTTGACTCTCAGCCAGACAAACTAATCTCAGCAGACGGCCTGACACATTCAAACTATCACACATGCTGCTTTAATATGAATGAGATCTGATTAAATTAGATTGAGTCAGTGTGATTCAGTTAGCAGCTGAACACAAGATTAAAGATATATTATGGTCATCAGTATCAAAGTGATTGTTGTAGTGGTATAAAGATACATTAAAGTACAGAGCAGAATATTACATCTTAAATAAATAGTTATATAATACTAATAGCATATCATTAAATAGTGAAATAATGAAGTCTTTAGATTGAGGTTGGGTGGATATTGCTATGCATTAGGTGACTTTTTGTTACAAAACATTTACTTACCTGAGCAAATATTTACCAGTGCATTATTACTATGAATTAATATCAAAACATAAAACAACAATAGTTGTGTCAGTATAATGCTCTGTAAATCAGTGTAAATTAATTGTTTTAAAAACAATATAAGTGCAATATAAATATGCGCATATCATGATCTTAATATTATATATATACAGTATATAGTATTCTATAAATATATAATTATTTGTATAATATTTTGTACATTAATAATTGTATTTATTTTTTTATAATTATTTTAAATATTATTTGATAATGTTATTGAATTATTGTATAATTATACAAATATTGTATGTATTTGTTTAATGTATTTTTGTATTATTTTATTATTATTGGACTAGTTCTACTAGTACCAACGATAAATCTAATATTAATGTAATATAATACTTTTATGATAATATTGACATAAATTCCTATGTTTTCACTTAACTGTTGGTCATTGTGTTTTTTTGGCTTTCTTCAGTGATTGGGTCAAGGATTTATCGGCTTACGCCACTGGTGGTTTCTTTCGAGGGGCGGAGCTTGGGGCGGAGCTGCGAGAGGATTGGCTGGTGGTTAATGCAGCTGTGTATCTGTGGAACTATAACAGCAGGCTGCTGGCCTCCGGAGAACATCGGCTCCTTCTGCCTACCTTCAGACGTCTGCTGGAGCTCCTCAGACAGACAGGGCATGCTGGGTAAGATATGGAGTTGCTTTATTAGTCCGTCCTCACTAGTAGTGCTGATAGTGACTGGTGCTGTCACCTAATACTGAGTATTAAAGATGAGTGTGTGCATCAGCATCCAGCATTTGTGCTCCAAGCATGAATGATTCCTAAAATAATTTATTATTCTATTTTATCACACTGATCTGGGGATTTTAAATATGATCAAAATTTATATTAAAATATATTAAAATATTAAAACACTACAAAGTAAATAAATGTTAATAAAATATTATAAAAATATAACTACAATAAAATAAAGAGCACAAAATCATAGAATTATAGTATTATAATAAAATAATTTATAAAATAGTTATATAATTATAGAATAATACAGCAATGAAATAAACATTTATGCTTCACATATGAATGTTTCCTCAAATCATGTCTTTTTGAGGAGAGATTTTTATTTTGTTGTGTTTTATTTTTATTTAATAATAATAATTTTGTGTTATTCTATAATTTTATTTTATTGCTGTATTATTCTATACTATTATATTTTTGTATTATTTTATTACAATACTAATAATTTTGTGCTTTTGATTTTAGTGTAGTTATGTTTATATTATTTTATTTTATTAATATTTAATTACTTTATAGTATTTTATTATTTGAATATTTATTTATTTTAATAGTTGTTTTATTTAGTTATTAGGTTATTTTAAATAATATTATTATTAATATATTATATTGATAATATTTCTATAATCCTTTAATTATTTGGATGTTGTTTTATTTATTAAATTGCTCTGTAATGTATATTTGCTGTATTGTCTTCAGGGAGGTGGTTGTTCTGGCGATGCTCTGTGACTCCGTGGCTCAGGGACTCATCCAGCCGTGGTGTGGGTCGTCTCTTCATGTCGATCAGGAATCACAGCACACTGGGAAAGGAGGCGTTCAGCTGCCAGCCGAGAAGACAAAGAAGGTGCGAGGGAAGAGTGTGGAGAAATTGGGCTCGACCCACGGCCCTCAGCTGGACGCGGCTGCTCTGCTGGACGTTAAGAAAGCTCTGGAGGTGAGAGACTGCTTCTACATAAAACAAAAACACTGCTTATCTACACACACACACTCTCACCGGACCTCACCTGGGAACGACACCTGTGCAAAGCATTATGGGTGATATCAGAATGTAATTAGGTTCTGACAAGGAGCTCGGAGGATTGGAGGCAGCTCTTTGAATTTAAAACAAGCAAAGCAATTTTACAAACCTCTGCTCATCTGCTCATTGTGTAATAATAATGAATTGCATTATATGATTAAAATGTGATTAGCTATGGAACAAGCAGTAATTCATTTTATTTTCATATTATTTATTAATAATATAATTTATATATATATATATATATATATATATATATCATGTATTTTATTATTGTTATTGTTTTATATATGTTATTTGTTAATCTTTTTTTGTGTGTTATTAAAAATAATGACATAATTATAATTATAAGTCAGTTCTATATAATGTTTTTTATTATTATTCTTTAAGTATCATTTTATATAGTTTTTTTATTTTAGATATATTGTATATATTATTAATTTTATTACTTTGTCTTTATGTATTATTTGTTGTATTTAAATGTGTTATTTTAAAGTTATAGAAATATTCTATATATTATTATTGTGTAATTACATTATTAAATTACTTTTTTATGCATTCCAACATTTTATAATAATTTATATATTATTATATAATTTAGAAATGGATTAGAATCCAGCATACATATAAAATATAGAAGCATAAATCTGCTCATTGTGAAAACAATTAAATGTATTAAAAATGAACATGGTTTCAATAACAGGCAGTAGTCAATGGGTTCACATGTATGAAATTGAAACAAATTGGATTTATTAATGATAATCATATAAAGCTGTTTATGGTGTGTGTAAATTGTGTGCAGTCTATTAGTATTATTACAGAAAACTGACCTGATTTATTAATGTATGACTGAAAATACATCACATTCAGTTTATTAGTTTGTTAAGACTGTGTGATACAAATGCATGGTATTTGATTAATGTAATATGCGATTCAAATACATAAATCTTGAATTTAGCCATAAGAGAGTGTTTCTGATCTAAGTGAACAAATTTGATGAAAAGAGTCTCATAAAAGTCAGATTCAGGCCCTAAATACAGTGTTCTGCTGCTTCTCTTCTTCTCTAATTAAATGTCATTCTGCTGCCTTTTGTGCAGATTTACAGGCCCTTCGCTGCACGTATCAGCGCTAATTCCACATGAAAGCCTTTTTAATAGAGAAATGATTCACTAACGACTTTCCTAACGCTGCTCTTTTCACACTCGACATGAGAAGCTAATCTCGCTGCTGTTTTATCGGTTTGAAGCACATGTAGAGCAGATTTATACCTGAGGCTGAAGTTCAGAGCAGAAAGTTTGAGGTTTGTTTTCTGCTGATACCTGACCGTCTGTGTGTGTGTGTGTGTTGCAGGTGTGTGAGTTCGCTCTGTCTCTCTCCAGTGGAAACAGCGAGCCGTTGCCCGTCTCTGTGAGGAAGCAGCTCCTCGGTACATGGGTCTGCGTTAAACAGCTCCTTCAGCAGCAGATCGGACACAAACTGGACATCAATGATCAGGTGACCCTAACAACAGAACAAACACGCAGCGTTTGGACAGACACATAATTGATTTTGACTAGAATACTTCAATATTGACCTGGTTTTATAATAAAAAACCTGGATATGGAGGCTAACCCTGTAAAGTCTGACATATGAATGAGACATACTGTAAATAAAGAAATGAGCTGAAGAAATAAAGGCTCCTCAGAAGATGTGATCTGTTTTGGAGGCTTGTGAAGATCATTGTTCCACTGAGGAACAGTGAAAGTAAAGCTCCTCAAAAGATCCTGATGAAAATGATTGATGAGCTGCTTCAGTCTGGAGATATGACACTCATTTGATCAAAATCAGTCCAGATCTGAGTACAATTACACTAAAAGAGCTTTTACTGATAAACACTCTTAACTATCAATCAGAGACAGAAGACATGCAGTAGATTGAGTGAAACAGCTTTAACAAATCATTTTTGTGTATCACATATAATGCAGTAGTGTTATGGAGTTAATCATCGTACTGTCATGTGTGTATCTGCTGTATTGTGTGTGTGTGTCAGAGTCAGAGCGAGGCGGTGAGGGCCGTGTCTCGTGTGCTGGTGGCGGTGGAGATGTTTCGGTGTAACAGGAGCTCCAGACTCATGCAGTTCTCCGTTCCCAGCCTGTCTGTGGTGAGAGCTGCTCATATCAGCACAACCTGTTTCATATACACATATACACCACTGAGAGGTTTAGATGAAGAAAAAAAATATTTCATCTGCAGGAACATCACCAGTCAGACATTTAAAATAATGAGTTTTTAATGTATTTTGAAAGAAGTGCGTTCTGCTCACCAGTAATGTTTTCATTTAATCAAAAATATGCTATAAATTGTGAAATATTATTAGTTTTCTATGTGAATATCTGTTAAACTGCTGTGATCAAAGCTGTGTTTTCAGCACCATTACTCCAGTCTTTCCAATCCGTCAGAAATTATGTCTCATGGAAACTGATTAAACTGCTGTTTAAAAGTTTAGGGAAAGCAATATGTAAGAAACAAAAAAAGCCTTTGAAATTAATACTTTTATAAATCAAAGATGCCTTAAATTGATCAAAAGTGCCAGTAAAGACATTTATAATGTAACAAAAGACTTCTATTTCAAATAAATGTAGTTCTTTTGAACTTTCTACCCATTAAAGAACCATGAATAAATAAAATCAGTTTCCACAGAAATATAAAACGTTCTTTCTCTCTGTCTCTATACATGTATACCACTGAAGTAAAATAATTGAAATGGGGAGAAAAACTCATTATGAAATAAATGTTTTTTCTCCAATACATGTTGGTCACAATTATTGGCACCCAATTATTGCTACGTCCTTTTCCCAAGATAACAGCTCTGAATGTTCTCCTGTAACTCCTGAAGAGTTTGGAGAACACCTGATAAGAGAAGAGAGATCATTCCTTCATCCAGAATCACTCCAGACCCTTTAGATCACCAGCTCCTCTTTAGTTCACCTCACTCAGGGTTCAGCTCAGAGGACTGGGACAGACATGGCAAAAGCTTCATTTTGTGCTCAGAGACTAATTCTTGTGTTTTGTTTTGGATTATTGTCCCAGTGGAAGACCCAACCATGAGCCATTATAAGATTTCTAACAGAGCCAGTGGATTATTGATTGTTATCTGTTGGTATTTGATAGAATCCATGATGCCATGTGTCTAAACAAGATGTCCAGGACCTCCAGCAGAAATATAGACCCACAACATCAAAAACACAGCAGTATTCTTCACTGACACATGGAGTACTTTTATCCCTGCGTTCATCAATCCCATCTTGAGAGATTGCTGCTAAAAAGCACATTTTTTAGTTTCATCTGATCATCCCTTTTGTAGTTCCAGTCCTGTCTGACAACTGAACACGCTGCAGATTGTTTCTGGATGAGCGAGGAGAATTCTTCTAGAAACCCTCCTGAACAATATGTGCTGATGTAGGGGCTATCTGACTTAGGGTTTTTAACTATTATTTAACTATTTTCTGCAATTCTCCAGCTGTGGTTCTTGAAGAGTCTTTATCCACTCAAACTCTACTCCTCGCTGTGTATTAGGAGGATAGAGACACACATCCTCTTCCAGGCAGCTTCTTAACATTGTATGTTGATTGGAAATTCTTCCCTGTTTATTTCCCTGATGGTGGAAATGGTTATTTTCACTGCGCTAGCTCTTTTCTTAAAGCCACTTCACTAATTGGCTACGCATCATAAATATATTATTTGTTTTTTCTCATTGAGTTGATGATTAAGAAAATTTAGGCTTTGTTTTCCCTCCTATATATTTATGTGGAACAGGAAGACAGGGTTGGATAATTTTATTTTCATAATCACCCTGGAGTGTCCAAAATTGTGAATATTAATTGGGAATATACTTCAGAGATATTTTACCCATAAAAAATTCTAGGGGTGCCAATAATTGTGGTCAACAAGTATTGGAGAAAAACATCTATTTAATCACAAGAATTTCTCCCTATTTTCAATGGTTTTACTTCAATAATAGATTAGAATTGTGTGAATTTTTTAAATAAAAGATCAAGAGGATAAACAATACAGATTTATTTTCACAGCCACCTTTGCTCAGATTTACCAAGGGTGCCAATATTAGTGGAGGACACTGTATGTATATATTTATTTTTTATTCTTTTTATTTCCTTTTTAGATTAATTACTATATATTTTTCAACTTTATCAAAAGGAAAATGTGAAATATTGCCATGCAACTAATTATAACTTTTACTATAATGGATATATATATATATAGTTAGTTTTTATTATATTTTCCCATTTTTGTTTGGTGATTTTCAGTTTTGCTATTTTAATTGGAATAAATTAATATTTCTAAATTAATTGGTCAAACTGCATAGAATTTGTCAATTTTAAAATTATGTAACATTTCTAATTCAAAATAATGAAACTAAAAGCTTTTAAAACATTTTCCATTTTATTTTATTTCAAATACTGTAATTATTTTAGTTGTAGTTTACAGTAATAGTACAGTATCAGACTAGTGTTTGTGACTAGTTTAAGGGTCAGAAAAAGTCAGGCAGTGATATATTGGTCTGTATTTTCATTTTTTAATTTAAGTAAATTTGTAAAATGTCTATTTTGTTTTTATTATTTGTATTTTTAGGTTAGTTATTTTTAGACATTTAAAGTAATTAAACTCTTTTGCACTAACTGAAGTCTTAATAGTACAGCTGACAGTAGTTTCTGTAAGTAGTAAAACTAAAAGCATTTAACACTTTATTTCAGTTAACTTTTTTTTTTACTAATACTGTAAATGTTTTTGATAGGTCACTATTATAGCGGTAGTTATCAGTAATGTGAAGGCTGATTTAGTGCTCTGTCTCTCAGACTCGCAGCGAGGCAGCGATGACGGTTTTGAGTGGTCACGTGGTGGTCTGTATTTTCGGCGATGTGAAGTCGGCTCTGATCGGTCTGCGTAATCTGGTGATGCCTCTCAGAGCCAGTAACTTCCACTATCACGAGCTCAAGCCCATCGTCTTCGTAGGATCTCTGGAGTATCTGAAGAGAGAGTGGGAGACGCTACACAACTTCCCCAAAGTCTCCATCTTACCCGTGAGCACTCTCTATTTACCACGCTAAAAACATCTGTAAATATAGGATACAGGAACAATATACTGTACTGTAGACACTGCTGGTGAATAGAGGGGGGGAAACGAATAGTCATCTCACAATTATGACTTTTTTTCTCAGAACTGTAAGATGTAAAGTTACAATTGCAAGATATAAATTACATACTGTATGATCCAAAAACCTGGTAAAACCATATATATGAAATATTAGGAATACAAATGTACGTTTGGTGTAAATGCTAGTGAATTTATGGCTCAATGCAGGAGAAGGAAAACAATTAGAGGAAACGGCCTGTAAACATATGTATTGTAATTGAAATAAGCAGATGAAGTGCTATAAAAGAAACACTTAAAAGTGTCTTTCAGGTGTTCCTTCACTAAAACCAAAAAGCCCAAAATCTCAAACTTGACAGGTGCATGAAAAAACTTAAAAACTAAAAGGTTATTTAAAGAACCATCTCTTACCTTTATAATCTAAAGAACCTTCTTTCGCCACAAAGAAGCTTTCGTGAAACAGAAAGGTTCTTTAGGGAACCATTTAGACCAAAAGGTTTTAAAGAGTGTATTTATTTGACCGGTATTTTAAAGTGAACAGAAACAGAGTCTTGTGTAATGAGCTGCTGTTATTCTTTCTGCCGTGTATGTCTTGTTTAGGGGACTCCACTGAGTCGGGCTGATCTGAGAGCGGTCAACATCAATCTCTGTGACATGTGTGTCATTCTGTCGGCCAATCAGAACAACATCGACGACGCCTCTCTGCAGGACAAGGAGTGTATTCTGGCATCGCTCAACATCAAGTCCATGTTGTTTGATGACAGTATTGGACTCCTGCAGGCCAACTCTCAAGGTCCAGAGCGTCTCTGCTCATATTTTTGATTTTGTTAAAGTGCCCCAATTACAGGTTTTGAAAGGTTCATATTTTGGTTTTGGGAGTCCCCAACAAGATTAAAAACACTTTCATTGTCTTATAATATGCATTTATTTTTACCTTATTTGTTAAATGACTCGCAAACAATTTGTTCAGTAATTGTTTTCTCCAAACCCCTCCAGTGATTAATCGATTTCATTCAAAGCAGTGTTTGTGAGCTTTTAATGCTACAAAAGCAGCACCTAATGGTGTTTCATGGGTGTTCCCATATGTAACGTCGAAGTGATTCGACTGAAAAAGTAACGTCTAGGTTACGAACGTAACCCACATTTCCTCAAGGAGGGAACGGAGACGTTACACTTTCGTGCCACAACTCTGAGGTAGCGCTGACGCCGACTCGGCTCTTCAGTGAAAACCTACAAGTGTACTACACTCGTGCCCTCTTATACTCACGTAGTGATGAGGTGCATCTGAGTGCAATCAAGTGCACGCCAATATTCATTGGCATTTTGTATAAAGCTCAAAGACAATTGGTCTTTCTGGCGAGTTCCCATATGTAATGTCACATTCGTAACCTAGACGTTTTCATTCAGACGTGAAAAAAATTGGTGCACTAACAATATGTTAAAGATGTCATAACGCCAGTTTTCCACAAGCTGATATGATTCTTTAGGGTCTTAAAGAAAAGTCTGTAATATAGTTTGCTTAAAATTTCTCAATGGTAGTGTAAGTAAACAGCCATCTTACCCTGTCAGAAACAGACTAATAGAGCTACCATTAACATGAAGTAAAATAACATCTATCTGAAGTGATTTTTAACCTCACCTGTGATTTGGCTCAGAATAACAGCTAAAAATGTCATTGCTACATTTCTAAATAGTGGATTACTATGATAATTATTTAGTATTTTGGTTTTCATCACTACTTCTGTTTGTCTCTCTTTAGGAAAAATATTAATAAAATCTAAAATTTGGATTTGATTTGACATGTCTCTTTACTGATGTGCTATGCTCTCTGCTCCAGGGTTCACTCCTCCAGGCATGGACCGCTCGTCTCCGGAGAACAGTCCCGTTTACGGGTTGGTGCGACAGACATCTATAACCACCGGAGCTAACATTCCCATCATCACTGAGCTCGGTGAGAAGCACCTTTTAACCCAAACTAACATTAAGTGATCAAGGATGCATTCAATTGATCAAAAGAGACCGACATTTGTGACCGCTGCTGGCAAAATCACTCACAATGAGTTATTTCTCATTTTCATTCTCTATTAAAAGCCCTTGAAATTACATAATCTTTGTTGTTATTAATAAGAATCAATACCAAACAAAAACAAACAAACTAATTATTAAAACTACAAGAGCAGTGAGTGATTGTTGTGTTATTGTTTATTTAAAATACAGATTAACATATACAGACAGACACAGGTATATTTATTATGAATTCATTAATTAAATGTATTTTGTGAAAATACCAAATTCCTTATACAGTAGCTCAGAATTAGCCCGTGCGCATTAATACTAATTTTGCCAGCAAGAGTCACAAATAGTTTTAAAAAGATTTCTATTTTAAATAAATGCTGTTCTTTTGAACCCCTCTATTCATTAAAAAAAATCCTAAAAAATAAGATGACACATTTTCCACAAAAATATGAATCTGTTTTCAACATTGATAATAATCAGAAATCTTTCTTGAGCAGCAAACCATCATATTAGACGGTTATATTATATTGTGACACTAAAGACTGGAGGAATGATGTTGAAAATGGAAAATTCAGAATTGATCACAGAAATAATATTTGAACAGATATTCACGTGTAATATTTTACATTTGTTTTCACTTTGATCAAATAAATGCAGCCACAGTAAGCATATTTCCCCCCCAAAAATTGCTAACACTTTACAATAAGGTCCAATTAGTTAACATCAGTTGATGCAATGCATTTTTACAGAATTTAATCTTTTTCTATCATCAGTATTTTAATGTTTTTATTTTTAGACTTTTTATTTTTAAAAAGTTTTTGTAGGTTTTTTGTGTGTGTGTGTGAGTGTTTTGAAATTTGCATTAGTATTTTTAATGTTATAAATTTGTATTTAACAATTTAAATACGTTTTACTTTATTCAAATATGACAATAAATATAAATAATAATTAAACCAAATTTAATTAAAACAACGAAAACGATTGCCTTGGCAACTAGCAAAAATAAGCTTGAGATTTTAGTTTAACTTTATTTTATTTTAGTTTAGTTAAATAAGTTTTTAAAGTTAGTTACTGTAAATATAATAACCCTGACATTAATAAATAAATAACAAATACCTTTTTGATTATTAATTTTAGTAAATGTTAAAATAAACATTAATGAAGATGAGTAAATGCTTTAAAATATTTTATGTATATTTTAATGTTAACCAATGGAACCTTTACTGTAAAAAATCCCATTGACCCCCAAGCATTTGAGAGTGAATGGCTGTTTTAATAACGGTTGCTGAAAATAATTTTGAAGCGAGTTTCTTGGTTTATGGTTACGAAGTGTAAAACAACTAAGTGGTTGGTTTTGGTAACTGGTTGTTTTATGCTGCCAGCTAAAACAGACAAGCTGCTGCCCCTGGTTTCTCTGAGCCAGGACAAGAGCAGCGGGAACAACATCCCAATGATAACAGAGCTGGGTAAGAACTCTGGAGGTGTTTTCACTGTTAGCATGAGCATTTCTACAGCATGCTGTGAGTCCCGTGTGCTTCTGTGTGGCAAGCCGTGCTGCTGGTTCTGTCAAACCCATCCAATCTGATCTGTCACTCCGTTATGTGTTTCTTAGTGTCTCTGACAGGAAATTCTAAAGATCAGGGTCTGAAATTAACTTCCTGCTGCTGAAATATCACTTGGTCCTAAGTATTCAGACCCTATAACTAGCTAAAATAAAATGTTTAAATAAATAAAATGTAAAATGATATGTTTATTGTTTTCTTAATATTTTAATTTAGTTCAAGTTTGTTGCATTTGAAGTAAAATGTAAATTTTTGGTTTAATAGTTTTAGTTAACTGTAATAACCTTTCTTGCGTCATGTTTTATCAGACTGACTCATAATACATAAATAATACAGTACATCATGTTTCTGCTTAAAAGCCTGAAGAAGGACTTTATTTAGGTTGCACTGGGAAGTTGCAGCAGTTAATCTATTTGCCAAAAGATCATTTTTGACCCTGTGATGTCCTGTTATTTTCTCTGAATATTTTTAATAAGACTCCGCATTTAATGAAACGCATTCCTCACGCTGTGTGTTTGTGTGTATGTGTGTGTGCCTGCAGTGAACGACTCAAACGTCCAGTTTCTGGACCAGGATGATGACGACGATCCAGACACTGAGCTGTACCTCACCCAGCCGTTTGCCTGCGGGACAGCGTTCGCTGTCAGTGTGCTGGATTCATTAATGAGTGCCGTAAGTCACCACAAAAACACAGAAAACACGGAGAGCACCAGCAACATCTTCATCAGTGTGGCATCACATGTGCTAAAAATATTCACAACACAAGTAAAGACATGCCACAAACCAAAAAAATCTTACCCCATTTGTGTTTTTAATAATTTTATTATATAATGACTGTAGGTAACCCTTTATTTTAAGCTGTCCTTGTTACACGTTATATGTACTTACTATTATAATAACAATTAATTATGCATAATTACATGCAAGTAACCCTAAGCCTAACCATATAGTAAGTACTGTAGTTAATTAATATTACTCATTACTTAAATGTATAACCACACTGTAACAAGGACACCTTGAAATATAGTTTATTTTAATGTGTCATAATACAGAGTAATTAAGTACTTAGTACAGTACAGTAGCCTTTGTACTTATATGACATAAAATGTACTTATCATGTAACTAGGTTCTGGAACAGTCTGTGATTACAGTTTGTGGCAAGTAGAGTTTGTTTTATAAGTACAACAGCTACTACTCAGTACTAACTAGGTAATTACTTTGTATTATGGAAACCTACAAATAAAATGTTACCATAAATGTATTCATCCATTAATTCATTTTAAAAGCAATACCACAGTTGTTTTTTGTAGGGAAAGTTGTAAAAGTACATTAGTCACATAACCTTTCACAGTTACAGTAACTGTTTATTTCATCAGCTTATTTAGGCTAATAAAAAATGCTTTGAGGAAACTTAACTGTAGGGTGGTAAAATAAATCTAAAATCTTAAATCTTCCCAAATTTCTGTCCCAGCCATGTTCATCACTTTGCGGTTCTCTTGATTATTTCTGAGGTGCTCTGTGCTTGTTTGCCTCACGATTCAGTATTTGCAGCATGTGTGATATTAAATGAATGAAGATGTTTTTTGTAATTTGCATGCTTTTTTATTTGTCTCTGATCCACTGTAGTAATGCTCCTCTCTCTCTCTCTCTCTCTCTCTCTCTCAGACGTACTTCAATGATAACATCCTGACACTGATCAGGACACTGGTGACCGGTGGAGCCACACCGGAGCTGGAGGGTCTTCTTGCGGAGGAGAACGCTCTGCGTGGAGGATACAGCACACCACAAACCTTGGCCAACAGAGACCGCTGTCGGGTCGCTCAGCTGGCGCTATACGACGGGCCCTTCGCTGACCTCGGGGTGAGACTGACCTCTTAATTTGCTCTATGTTTAACCCTCAGGTGCTTCTTGTGTGGAGATAAAAAATGCACAACTTTTCTTTCATTTCAGTGAAACGTTCAACATGTTAAAGTGCTCCTATTATGCGTAATGAAAGATTTTGGGAGTCACAAACAGGCTGACATGCGTACAAGATCAAAAACACTTTCCATTTCTTATGATATGCATTAATTTTTAACTCACTTATGCAATGGCTCTTTAACACTTCATTTCTCCAAACTCCTCCAGTGATTGGTCGATTTCATTTAAATCAGTGTTCATGAGCTTTTAATGCTTTAAAAGCGGCACCTAGAGGTGAAGAATGAATTAGCATTTTCATTCAGACCAATGTGAAAGACTCAATTGTCAATACTGCAACTTCCCAACCTAAATAAAGTTCTTCAGGCCTTTAAGCAGAAACATGATGTACTGTATTATTTATGTATTATGAGTCAGTCTGATAAAACATGACGCAAGAAAGGTTATTACAGTTAACTAAAAGTATTAATCAAGTGGGCTGGGAATAAAATAATATTTATTTATTTTTTATTTTAATGTCAACGTGAAACACTTTAAAAAATCACTTTTTTTCAAGGATTTAGAGTCGACATTTTCTTTTTAGAGACAGTAACTTTATACACGCTGCACTTTCAGATCTAAATTTTGCTGGATGTTTTCATTCAGTTAGAGCTGTGTTACACATTGCATGAAAGGTACTTTTGAAACATCCATATTTAGAGGAATTTATAGTACTAAATTATATTTATAGAATAATTATGATGCATTATTGTTTTATACGGTGGCCCAGTAGTGCACAACACAAAACAATTTAAAAAGCAAACATAAGCTCACAACAGAACAAAATTAAAAAAGGAAACATAAACTCACAACACAACAACATTAAGCCACAACACAACGGAAATGCTCCTGACCACTAGGGGGCAGGTGGTCTGGAGAAACGGTTATTGTTCGCATTTCATAAGTAGTCAGGGTCTGTACCTGTTTTGATAGTTTTAATGATGACATTAAAACCTGGCGTTATTTTATTTCGCGATGTGGCTCCGAAAAACAACATTTTACTACCAACAAAGCCCGCAGAGCCCATGGTACCTTGCACAATACCGTTTCTGTGGACCAAATAACCCCAAGTGGTGGGGAGCATCTCCATTGTGCTTGTGAGCTTATGTTTGCTTTTAAAATTTTATGTTGTGCACTTCTGGGCCACCGTAGTTAAAATACTTTTTGAGCATAGACCTGAAAATGAAATTTCTTATTTGTTAAATCTTATTAAACACTTGCAACTTAACTCCAACTTACAAATCTTAAAAGCTTTGGAGTCCAAACTTAAGTTTAAGTTATTGATTTATTTGTTTAATTTTTTAAAGAAGACAAATTATAAAGGGGAATATATATATATATATATTATGAAAATATTAAATTTTATATGAAAAATATGTTTCCCGAAACATTTTTATGCTAAAACTTTAAAATCAAATCCATAAATCTAAAGAACACTGAAAAAATGATTTATTTGACAATTTATTAGACAGGTTGTTGCAATCAATTTATTTTAGCTACATTTAATTAAAGAAATTTAGTTGAAAGTTAGTCGACAACATTTGTTTATTTAAATGTAGCTAAAATAAATTGATTGCAACAACTTTCCTTGTAATAAAATCCAACTAATTGCAGTTAAGCTATGTTTCATACTGAGGAACGTATTGAAAATAAGAGCTTTCTGTAAGTTTTATATTGATTTGTTTTTTGTTATTGTTGTTTGTTTGTTAGGGTGCAGTACCAAACATTTCCACTAGATACAATTTGGTCAAATATTTGCTTAAATTTTAAATCTGTATCCTCACATAATGTTTGTGCTTGTGTTTTCAGGATGGGGGCTGTTATGGTGATTTATTCTGTAAAGCATTGAAAACGTACAACATGTTGTGTTTTGGAATCTACCGATTAAGAGACGCACATCTGGGAGCACCCAGCCAGTGCACTAAACGGTGAGTCAACCAGCTTCACTAGCTTTACTAGATTAGTTTCAGCTGGGACAATAGGGACCACATTAGGGTCCCTATTGAGGATCCACATTAGAGGAGTTATGGGAGAAAGTCCTGTGTTCAGATGAGACCAAAGTAGAACAATAATACCCTACCTACAGTGACTGGGTCGTGGCTGGGTCTTTCAACATGACAATGACCCAAACCACACAGCTAGGAAAACCAAGGAGTGGCTTGTAATAAGCATATCAAGGTTCTGGAGTGACTCAGCCAGTCCACAGATCTAAATCCTATATGTGTTACTCTAGAAAGAGTCAAATAATTTCTCAAACCAACTATACTCTAACTAAATTCTAAAAAAATAAGTTGTGGTGTTTGTTTGTGTTTCTACAGATACGTAATCACGAATCCTCCATACGACTTCGAGCTGGTGCCTACAGACCTGATCTTCTGCCTGATGCAGTTTGACCACAATGCCGGCCAGACGCGCTCCAACCTGTCTACTCAGTCAAGCTACTGCCCGAGCAAGAAGAGCCCGTCCGCCCACTCCATTCCCACCTCCGCCCGTCCGGGCCGCAGCCGGAGCCGAGACCTGCGCGACAAACAGAAGTACGTCCCTCTGTAAGCGTCACGGACTCTTATCGACTTTATTTTTTTACACGTATCAAATGTTTACTTCGCACGCCATCTTTAGCGTACTAGAAGTGTCATCTGTACAAAGCAGCGGCCAGCGTTTACATGCACCACCATCATGATCAGTACGTCTTACACGGGTAACACTGTGTTGGGTTAATGAATCAGTTTCACCGTTTTGCACTTTAACTGCACTTTAATCCTACAGTTTGACAACAGCTCGTGTGCTTCTTCATCGCATCACGCTTCCTGATAGTCCTCAGATAACACGGCTGGTGTCTCATGTTACCCACATACAGTGGCTCCAAACGTCTGATGCCTAATGCCACATAAAATTTAATTTAGTCTCAATATTTAAATATTTGTATATTTATATATGTAAATATTAAACTAATAATATTGAAGTGCCCCTATTCAGGGTTATGAAAGGTCTCAAATAACAGGATGACATCAATGACTCTCAAACAATTTGTTCAACGATTCATTTCTCCAAACTCCTCCATCGATTGGTCGATTTCATTTAAAGCAGTGTTTGTGAGGTTTTAGTGGTCCAAAAGCATTACCTAGTGGTGAAGAATGAATTAGCATTTACATTCAGACCAATGCGAAAGGACTAACAAGTAAGCAGCAATATGCTAATGTTTAATTTTTCCATCAACATGAATCGACTTGGGACTCTTATCAACGACTCGTATCAATGATTCAGAGTCAAATCGCTCTTTTGAGATACAATAAGTTTATACACACTGCACTTTCAGATTTAAAACTTTGCAGGATGTTTTTATTCACTTTCATTCTCAAAAATCCATGAGAGGAGTATTTTCATATTTCAAATAAGGTAAAAAATATTTAGTGGATTTTAGGAATTACGAATGTTTTAAATTTTATAGTGCTGTCAAACGATTAATCACATCCAAATGCTTTTGTTCACATTATATGTGTGCATGTACTGTGTATATTTATTACATACATATAAAACATAAACAAAAAATATTTACATGTATGCATTTATATTTGTATAATTTATATTATATATAAATATATTTAAAATGTAAACACACACAGTACACATACTATGTAAACAAAAACTTTTATTTTGGAAGTGATTAATCACTTGACTGCACGAATTTTTAGCTATTAATAGTGAATACAAAAATAGTAATAATAATAAATTATACAATATTATTTATAAAATAAATAATATTAGTAAATATAAAATTTTCTTAAATATTGCAATATACTTAATAAATGAAATATGAATCTGGCATGTATTTTTGAACAATTTAGATTATTTTGTACATTTATCAATAACAATTTTAATTGCAATTTGTTTGCCTATATTTAAATTAAACCAGTATCAAGTTTCAAGTCAATGTCATAAAACATTTTGTTTAGTGACAAAGAGACTCAAATATTACTTGATTATACACTCTCAGAAATAAAGGTACAAAAGCTGTCACTGGGGCGGTACATCTTTAAAGAAAGGTACATGTTTGTACCTAATAGGTACAAAAGCATACCTTTTAAAAAGGCACCGCCCCAGTGACAGCTTTTGTACCTTTATTTCTGAGAGTGTACGTCAGACATTTGGACCCACTGTACTCACTATATGTGCTCATAAAGAATGTTAGATTTTTTCAAATGTTTTTATTTTCCATTCACTGCCTTCTTGAGATGACACAGTGAGAGTTTAATCACACCAGCCTTGACAGAAACGCATAGCAAACTCATCAAGACGTATACGAAACAAAGGCTAAACGGATTCTGACCGGGTGTATGGTCAGGTTAGCGACAGGTTCGTTGTGATTTAGAAACCCAAACACACTGATTCTGTGACGCTGAAGCATTATTCCTCGTGCAGCCATCACTCTGCGTTTCTGTGCTGAGAGTCATTCGACAAATGTTTTTTCTTCCATTTAAAGTCTTTTCCACATTTCTAAGGCTGTTAAACTCTTTTGAACTGAACTCGTGCTGTTTGGTTGGTATAACTCATAATATCTGAAAATGTTGCGATGCTGCAAGAATAAAGTTGTTTGAGTATTTGTGAAGAAGCAAGCAGGACGTTTGTTTGCTTTTTATGTTTAATTCACCTTCATTGCTGTAGTAAGACGCTCACACCAAAGTTTTGATTCTCTAAATATCACGTGTAAGAGATTTTTCTTATATGATTATAATGAACTAGTGTATGCGATATCTAAACACAATAAAAGTATTTTTTTCTGTATTGATGATGTGACGTCTTTGCTTTTAAAACACTTAAAGCATCTCAAAGGACCTCATTTTTCATTGATATTCCTTTTATTATTTAAAAAATAATAATGTTGTAGGCTACTTTTCGTGTATGTTTTTTTATATTGTTATTGTATTCAATTTTATTTTAGAATTTTTGTATTAAGTTTTGACTTACATTTTAGTTTAATGTTTAATGTTTTTTAACCAATTTATATACTATAACTATTTTAAATTGGTTACTTAACAACTATTTTAAACCTAAAGAACAAATACACTTGTTTGTGTGTGTGTGTATATATATAAATTTTTATATATATATAAACAATATAAACTAAAAGTAAGCGATTATATTTTATTGTATTTTATTATTTTCGTAATTATGACTTAATTATATAAAATATTTGTAAAAAAATTATACATATTTTAAATGCAAGTAAAAATACATTTGTAAATACTTGCATATTTTTTTTAATATGCAATTTTTAATTATTAGTTTGGAATTCTTTTAATAATTTAATGTAATTATTGCCATTTTAATTATTTATTTAATTTTATACATAGATTTTTAAATTGAAGTATACTTGTGCATACTTATATATTCATACTATATATATATATGTATATGTATATATTTTTATTCTGATTAGTTTATTTTTGTAAATTGCTAATTGCACCAATATATATATGTGTGTGTGTCTGTGTGTGTGTGTGTGTGTGTGTGTGAAAAAGACTGAGTTCCCTCAGAAAATCAAGACGTTTGAACTTACTCCATTTACTCTTTCTTTAAAGTGCGCCCAGGACGAATAGAGGGCTTTCAGGTATGGAACTAAATGCATGTCATTACTGCAACCATCTCTCATAATTCAGATGGTTATGAGCTGAAAAGTGCATTGAATAAGTCATGCCAGCATTAATTCTTTGCTTTCTGACTGAAAGCAAAGCAGCTTTTGGCGGTTCTGGCTGTTTTGCTGAAGGTCATCTCTGCTGCATGCGTCTCCAGATTCAGGGCTCTGCTGTAGTTCAGTAGTTGTTTTGATCTCTTGATATCTATGATCTGTCATAACACTGAGAATGCTTTTACCATCACAACCGTCTGTAGAGGTTTAGCTCGCGTGTCTAGTACATACTCTGTAGTATGCATGGTTTTGGTTTCCAAAGATATGAGCATGATTACAGCAAAATCATTCAAAAAAAGTTCTTATGATGAAAAAAAGAAAGAAGAAACACCATAGTCATATATAAATGCATAAAAGAAATCTAAAAAAACGTTGAATTTTGAACATTCACGATTTTCTGGTAAAGTTGCTGAAGAAAAATCTTGTTTTGGCTTTTTTCTTAAATATTTAACCAAATATTACGTAAAAATAAAAAATAACATATGTGTATATATATATATATCCATCTTGATGACTTAGCTTTAAACTTAATTTACTGGTATATTCAATGTTAATTTAATAAATAATAATTGCCCCAATAAAAATAAAAAAATAAAACTTTTGGAGAAGTTGCTGGAGAAATTTCTAATTTATACAAATTTATATTTTACATTTACTTTTATAGTTTCATGATAATATTCTTAATTCTTTTTTGTTTAATTACAATTATAATATTATTTTTTTTACCTGAATTTTTTGTGTTTGTAATTTTTATTCTTTATTTTATTTTTAAAATATCTGTACTGCTTATTATTATTATTATTATTATTTAGTTTTAGTTCTATTTTAAAATTCTATTTTAGTTATTTTAATAAAACTTATGTTAAATGAAAGTCTTACAGTCTTTTATTTTGTAATTGTATTATTATTATTATAAGTCTTTTTAAGTCTTAAATTCTAAGTCTTAAAATGTTATCTTAAAATGTTCCAATTGCTTAAATAATTTTAATAACACATCATGATTTATTGAATTACTTTTTTTCAGTACATTAATATAAAAAAAATCATTAATGTAAAGTTTATTATACATTAAAGTAAGAAACATTTTATGGTTATAATTTTAGCCTGCTATGAAACATCAGAACTCATCAGTGCATGAGATGGAGCTTGTGTAGCTAAAGTTGCTTTCATGCACTTCATGCTTCAGACATGCAGTAAATAATGTCCATCATCCTGCAGATAAAAACTGGTACACAGACGAACCTGAGAACAGCTTCCCTAGAAACACACAAACCAAACACACCAACACACACACAGCCAATCAGAACACTCAGTACAAATCCACCAGCAACATCATCCAGCCAATCAGAGAAGTGGAGGAGGAGCCTTGAGACAACCTCACCTGGACTCACCTGATCCCAGACGCATCTTCAGGATATCAGTCATAGACTTCAGTGAGAACCACTGGTTGAAAGTACGTATCAGAACTGCTAAACAGAGCATTATAGATCTAGAAGAGACGAGCGTAGAATGTACTGCACTTACTGTAGATGACAGAAACCTATTCTAACTATGAGCTCAATATGTATAAAGATGATTTTAGCAGGTGCATAATCAAGTTTCCATCTCTCTGTACTCACACAACAGCATACAGGGGTCATTTTTGCTGAGAAATCAGCTAAAGAGTGTAGGTTATCTGCCACAGGTCGCACAGAGCGGGCACAGGTCCTCCCTCGGTCCGGCTCGGGATTGGCCACCGAATCCAAAACCAATCCACAATTATAGCTGGATCAAACGGCAGCTTTGCAGTGTTCTTGTAACAATGATTATGCACCGTAGCAATAAAGACCTGAGATTAGTTTGGATAGCCACACATTTATGGGTTTTGACCTCTGAAATAATCAACCTGGTCTCAAAAATATCCTGCTGTGCACTTTTTGTGCTACACGGTTTTTGCGAGCCTTACTGCACGTTTCGCTTCCATTTCAAAGAGGGTTTCATTTCAAATGTCAATTGCATGGCGCTAAAACATGTTTTATACGCAAACCCAGGCATATTTTTATTACGCTGATATAGGTATGTATCATGTATTATTTCTTCAGCTTTTAAGACCTGCGGGTTTTCAAATATACCAATATATTTATATTGTTTTGAAGTCATAACATGATATTATTCAAGTAATTTTCCGATAAATTACGCTTATTAATGGAAAATCTGTACACTTGTGAGAAAAGGAATTTTACTGCCCCTAGTTTTTATTTCTTTTGGAAACTGCAGTGATATGTACTTATTGGTACATATTTTGCGTCTTGCTAAAAAGTGCACCCAGGTACGTTTATGCATGAGACCAGGTTGAAAATAATGCATTGTTTAATCAGTATCATGAATGTCAATAAAGTGAAGCTAGAGGTTCAGGTTTATGGCCTGTATAATGTTAAACGTGCTTTTGAGAAATGAGAATGAAATGCATTCCACATCTTGTGCCGATAGAGTTGACCTGCAGTGTGTTTGCTTTCGATCTGAGCTTTTTACTGTTAATATCAAAGTGCTGTATATCACTTTACATGCATTTATTTGTCACCTTGAGCTTCTGTTCACTTTTTCAGTCATTCCAGCTCTGCTTATTAAACTCTGATCAGGTTAATCGCGTGCTTTATTTACTGTATATATGCGTCACATGAGCCTTAACAGAGCTGGTCTGAGATCAGCAGAGCTGGACTCGAGGGAGGACCTGCAAAGACCCGCTCCGGCGAAAAGTGGCCCTCAATTCAACAACAACAATAAAACATTGTGCAATGATTTAAAGACTGGATGACTGAAGAGTGACGTGAATGTGCTCATGGTGTTTGATCAATATGTATTATTTTAGTGATTCACACGAGCGGACGTATATAAATGAAAATGTCTTAAGTGCTGAGTGTGTATCATGTGGTTTAAAGAGAGAGCTGACTCGTGTGCTGCTGGAGTATTTAACTTTATAAACATGGCAACGCAGATATAAATACAATATATTATAATGTACAAAAAGCTGTAAATAAAATGTACATGATTTTATTTTGTATTTTCACAGAATAAATCTGGATGTATTAGTGTTGTTAACTGTGTTGTTATTTGAAGCTTTTGTTATTTTACAGACAGTATCCTTACATACCTGCAGTCTTGATGAAAAGAGATGAAATTAAAATCAGAGACGTGTAAATTGTGCACTGCAAATAATAAATAAATTAATATGAACTAATAAAGATAAAAAAGAAGTTTGCCAAAAAAAAAAAATTGTTTAAAATATATATAATTCAATATTCAATTTAATAATAATTCAAATTTAAATAAATAATTTAAAATTAAATGCTTGATTAAAATATATTTTATGTAATAATAACTGAAATTAAAAAATAAGAAATTATTAATTAACAAATCAAAAGAAAAAAAATGAAAGAAATGAAGTAAAGAATTGGAAAAAGATCATATAGTGTATACAATTGAATGAAAATAAAATAATTTAAATTAAATTAAATAAAATTAGTTTACATTCTTAAAAAACGTGAGTTAACATGAACTAAGAATGAACAATACTTCTATAGGATTCCTTATTTGTAGTTCATGTTCGTTTAAGTATTTCCTAATGCATTGTTAAAATCACAAGTTGTTTTTAACATTAATGCACTGTGAATAAACAATGAACAACTGTATTTTCATAAAGTAGCATTAACAAAGATTAATAAATAGTGTGATAAACGCATTGTTTATTATTTGTTCATATTAGTTAATACATTAACTGATAATAACAAATGACACTTTATTGTAAAGTGTTACCATAAAGATCAAATAAAATAAATCACTGCATTAGCAGGGTTGTCAATGTCAGATCAGTCGAGACACAAACAGCATCCTGCTTTAGCACCACGGTAATCAGCGTCTCCTTGACGACAGGATGCTCTGCATCCATCAGCAGCAGTCCAGATAAACAAGATCGGAAGAGC
>JAUCNO010001034.1:54860-68599 GCA_032353835.1 Enteromius viviparus
ACCCCTAATATATATATATATATATATATATATATATATATTAGGGGGGGGGGGGTTATTATCATTGATACTTTTTATTATAATTTTTTATTTATTTTTGTATTTTGTGTGCCTTTTCATTTGAATTTTTTTTTTCAAATTTTTCTCTGTAGTTTTTTATTTTAGTACATCAAGTTAAACTATCAATATTTCATATCTGAAAAAACAAAAGGTTTCTCAGCTGTCCTTAATAACACACTAAAAGCTTGACCACTAGAAAGGTGGAGTTATAGATAGTGATGGATGGATAGTTAGTGATGGTTATTTATCTTTTAGTGATAGATACTGTAGATGGATAGATATGTATCATTAGTGATATTTCGTAAGTTATATTTAGTTAATGATGGATGGATAGTTAGATTAGTTAGTTACTGTTTCCTGAGCTGTTTCCTGTGGTAGATGTAGCTGTAAGTGGCTCTCTGGTAATGCTTCCGTCAGGAGAATCCGTCTCTGTCCCTGAGTCGAGACGCAGCCCGTCCTCTTCCAGCTCTGCTCTTCAGCTGTCAGGTCGGTGTGGGACGAACCAATCTGGGTATGATCCTGGGATCTCTGGTGATGATGCACCTGACTCGAGACGGACAGGAGCCGACGCCACCGTAAGACCCAAAACATCACATGATCACAGACTCATTACAAGTCAAACGACTAGTCAAAGCTCATCAAGGCTGTCTTTATTTGATCAAAAATACAGTAAAATTGTGAGATAATATTGGCGTTTGAAACAGCAGTTTTCTCTGTGAATGTCTGTTAAAGTGTAATATATATCTGTGATGTTCAGCATCATTCCTCCAGTCTTCAGTCACACATGATTCTTCAGAAAACAGAATAAAATAAAACACACATTTCTGGTTATTATCAGGGTTAAAACAGTCGTGCTGCTCATTATTTTTGTGGAAGCTGTGATGCAATTTATTTTTCAGGATTTACAGATGAATAGAAAGTTACAGCATTCATTTAAAATAGAAAAAAATTAACATTTTCAATGTCTTTACTGCCACTTTTAAACAATGAATCATTGATGAATAAAAGTAATAATTTATCACTAAACAAATACGCTTTAGTTATTAACATTGTTTTGCATGCTGAAGATGAAGACGTGTGTTTGTGTAGATTATGTGCGTTTAGCAGAAGCTCATGTTGTCACATGTTTATAGAGCTGAAGTGAACGCGACAGACAAACCCAAGATGCAGTTCCAGGTTATTCAGGCTCTCATCAGTAAGCTGCCTAAAGGTCAAGAGGTCATGGAAGAGGTTTGTATTTGCATGTGTTCAGGACTGAGAGGTCCTGGATGAGCTGCTGACCGTGTCCTGCTGTGTTTAGGTGGACCGAGCCATCGATCTGTGTTCTGAGATGCACGACATCCGAGAGGCCATTTATGAGAACAAACAGAAGCTGGAGGGAATCGGAGAAGACTATCAGATCCAGGTGAGAAGCTGTGTATGATATCGCTCGAAGTGCATGTCTCCAGACTTAAAAAGGCAGGTTTTGCTGCTTTTTGCACTACTGTATTTATTTATTTGGAATGATATCATGTGACACTGACTGGAGTCGTGATGCTGAAAATTCAGCTTTGATCACATAAATACATACAGTTTTTATTATATATTCACATAGAAAACAGCTATTTTGATTTAGAAAAATATTGAAAAATTCATTTAGGGGCAGTTTCCCTGAACAGGGTTTAAGACTAGTCCTAGATTAAAATATTAGAGCTGTCTAAACTGGAAAAAGCTTGCACCCTAAAATACATTACTGCCATTGTTTGGTCTTAAAATGCTTCCAGGTAATGCTTTTTTGTGCTTAAACGTCCTAAAAGAACTAAGGCTTAATCTAATACCAGCTTCGCTGAGCAGAAGCATTACAACTCATGCTGTTTCTGACCAGTAGTGCATATAAACACCCCTTTAAAATCAAGGGAGGGTGACGAGGATGTTTTGAGTATTTCTCATCATACGAGCCCTGATTCTAAAGAATAGCAGTGTTTAAAGCTCTTAAAGACTCTGTGTAAGAAAGTCTCTCTCTGTCCGTCTCTCGTCATGATTCTGATTCGTCTCTGTGCTCCGCTTGTTCTGTCTTGTTCTGTCAGAGATCTCTTGTGTGTAGAAGCACACACTGTTAATAAAATGCATTTTCTGTTGTTTTCAGGGAAGCAGCACTAAAGATTACTTCCTCCATCGAACTCTACAGAGTCTAGAGCGGTATTTCTACCTGATCATCTTTAACTCTTACCTGCATGAACAGGTGCAGTGTGTGTTCAGGCCCGTCTTGTACTGTATATTCGCCGGTCGTATTTATGACGTAGTTGCTCTCTGTTCTAGTATCCGCTGGCGTTCGCCTGTAGTTTCAGCAAATGGCTGTGCTCTCACGCCTGGATGTACCGCCTCCTCTCCTGCATGGACCAATCAGAGCTCAGAGCACCTGCTGACCTGCTCACCAAAGGAGCTCGAGTTCTGGTGAGAAACATCTCAAAGCTTTCTTTCCAAGCAGAGGCCTTGAACACTTTCTTTAGAGCTGAACTGACTGAACCGAGGACGTTTTCCACAAACCGCCTTCGGTGCAGACCTTGAAACGTAAAAACAAACAAACTCTGAGTGAGTGTTTCAGCTCCTCTCGGACTCTTTTGGTAAATTCTATTGATTCATGTGAAATACTTTTCAATGCAACATTGGTTTTTAGATTTATTTTATTATTTGTTAATACCAAAATAGTAAAAAACTATTTTCTGCAGGGGCTTCACTTTCAACAAACGTTGTTTGCCACCTCAAACATTCAATATTTTTATTTTATTTATTTTTGGAGGTTTGCAATTGTTCCTACAGCTTTTAACTTGAGTCTGTTTCCTTTAGTTTCCTTTAGTATAAATAATAATAATAATAATAATAGTGCTGTCAAATGATTGAATGCATCCAAAATAAAAGTTTGTTTACATAATGTATGTGTATATTTATGCAAAAACATGCTTATTTAATGTATATATTTGTATATTAGTTTATATATTTAAGTTTGATGTGTTTTTGTTATACTGAGGAGAATGGAAAACATACATTTGACAGCAATATCTTGATTGATAAGTATATTTAATATATCAACAGCATATGTATAATATAATATCCACGAGTATATACATGTATAAACTACAAAGTATACGCTGCATGTGTGTGTATTTGTAAACACATAATTAGATGTGATCCTAGAGATGACACGCTTTTCTGAGACCGTGACTGAACTAATAATCAAGCTGGATTATTTCTGTATGTTCAGGTAGCGGATGAATATTTAGCGCCTGACGTCCTGAGCACTGTTAAACAGATGAAAGTGGCTAATTTCAGACGAGTGCCCAAGATGGCCGTGTACGGGATGGCACAGCCGACGTCTGAGGTAAAACCTCCCTAAAGCTCCTTCAGACGACTCTGATCCCTTCTGAGGGCTTTGTGAACGTGTGTTAACGTTTCAGGCGACGGGAGCCGTTCTGGCGTATCTGACGGATGAGAAGAGGAAGCACAGCAGTGTATTGTGGGTAAATCTGCAGGATGGGCTGGTTCTGGAGGCTAACGGCCAGATCTTCTGTCCCAGAGAGCCCACGCGTGTGGACCAGCACATATGTGTGCTCTCCTCACAGACACATGACATCCAGGTCCGTTCTAGCAGCATTTGTCATCTCTAACCGCTCGGTGAAGCAGTGCTTTACCTCCGTCTCTAAACCTGTGTGTGTTGTAGAGGCTGGAAACGGCTCTGAAAGAGGAGCTCGTGGGAAGTCAGAAATGGCTTGAAGTGACTCTGGAGCAGGAGAAACAGATGAAGATGTTCAAGAGCTGTGTGACGGTGCAGGAGATCTTTAACCAGCAGAAGAGTTCACACCAGGGGCTGCGGTACACACGGATACCCTTCCCAGAATGCTCTGCTCCGACTGAGGAGGTGAAACACACTTTAACAGACCTGAAAGATCTTTCCATTCAGATGCAATGACGAGACAAAGAAAGGACCTCCTGCTCCCTCTAGTGTTCGTCAGAGTCACTGCAGTGTAGATTTGACAAATATTTAAAATTATTTTAATTTCATTGTTATTTTTATTTGTATAACACATTTTATTTGTTAACTAACATGAATGATTAACACATTTATTACAGCATTTATTAATCTTTAAGGATAGTTAATAAAAAAGCCTTTATTATCAGTTCATCAGTGAATGCAACAAGCACAAATTGTGATTTTAATAATGCACTAGTAAATACATTAACTAAATTAACTTTAACCAAGATTATTAAATGCTGTAGAAGTATTGTTCAATATTAGTTAGATAATTTAGTTAAATAATGTTAACTAATGAAACTTATTGTAGTGTTACCTATTTTATTTTTGATCCAAAAATGTCATTTTTTAACTACCTTATTTTATCTTTTAAAGTAAGCATTTAATAAAGTTTTTATTTAAATTTAAATGTATTTTTTTACTGTCCTGTTGTTGTTATTATTATTATTATTTTTATTGAATCAATATTGATTATTATTATTATTTATTTATTTAATGAATTATTTATTAATATTATTATTAATAATATTATTTTATTATTTATAAACCATGTTTATCAAGGTCTAAAATGGAGCAAAAAAGCTCCTTAATCTTCAAGCAGTCTGTATGACGCTCACAAAGGCTTCTGGAGAGAATCAGTGTAATTACAGATAAAGTGAATAAGACGTAGTTGAAAAAAGCAAGGCTCCTTGACTTTAATGGTTCTCGTGACACATAACAAGAAACCCCAAAAAGCTCCAGATTTCTCTCTTTGTGTTCTCCAGAAGAAGCGAAGACATAAAGAATTATGGTCGTTAAATATGACAGCGCTGTCATGTACTGCTAAACGATGGCTGTAATAGACTTGAGTTCTGTTATTCTGACACTTTCATGATCTGTCTTTTGTGTGAAAGTGATTTATCACAGTGTGCTTTGTTGGGTCTCACTGATAGTGTGTGTGTGTGTGTGTGTGCAGGGTTTGGACAGGCTGCTGGAGGCCATGAAGTCTTGTCTCGCTGAAGACTCTCTCTCGGCGTTCATCTTTAACTGCTCGAACGGTAAAGGCCGGACGACCACGGCTATGGTGATCGCGACGCTCACGCTCTGGCACTTTAACGTACGTCACAATCATACGAGATTTCTGCCTGGAATCGACTGTAGCATTCAAACAGCTTTACAGAACAACCTGATGCTCACCTTTCAAATATCTAAACTAAATAAATATCTTAACATATAATATATACTTAATAAATATACACCGTACACTGTAGAAAGACTTATTTTGTGTGTGCGTAATGTTTTGCAGCACTGTATGTACACACACCTGTGTGTTATTTGTAGTAATTGTCTATATTTCTGTTTTTGTTTGACAGGGTTTTCCAGAGTCTTGTGAGGATGAAATCGTAAGCGTTCCTGACGCCAAATACACAAAGGGCGAGTTTGAGGTGATGACCTTTTAATTATGACCTTTTTTTTCAATTCATGATTTGTCAGATGACATCTTTTTTTTTGTTTTTTTATTTCTGTTCACCAAGCCTGCATTTATTTGATCGTGAAATATTTTTACTATTTTAATATAACCATTTTCTATGGTGAATAAATAACAAAAACTATTTTTTTTAATATAATAATTATAATAATAGCAGCAAATCAGCATATTAGAAGGATTTAGATGACACTGAAGACAGGAGGAATGATGCTGAAAATTCAGCTTTGAAATTACAGGAATAAATTACATTTTAAATGTATTCAAATGGAAAGCAGTTATTTTAAATAGTAAATATATTTCATAATTTTACTGCTTTTGCTGTGTTTTGGATCAAATAAATGCAGGCTCTGTGAGCAGAAGACCCTTCTTTAAAAAACATTAATGATGTTTAAAGATGTTTGACTGCTCGTGTACATTACAGTAACTAATAATAGATTTAGAGTCTCAGTATTAATGTTTACACGTTTCATCAGTGAAGATTAAGGTTTAGATTTTGGCTCTGGTTTTCTGATTGCTATCTTTGTGAAGAACTGCTGTAATTAGTAACATATTAAGTTGAATGCAGAAACGCTGATCACATGCAAACATAAGAGAAGCGTCTGGTTTCTGACCCACATCCAGTGACTGACGCATGTGTTTGGCCCCGATGCAGACGGTTCTGACCCGCTCGTGTGATCTTTCTCTCTCTCTGTCACTGATTTCTGCTCCTGAGGGTCGTTTCAAACACGTGTTACTCTGATTAATCGAGCTCAGAGTCTCACGCAGTCAATGATGAGCTCAGGATGGATTCAGGGCGACTGTGACCCGAGGGCTCCTCTGCCCTAAAAACACACTCAGACTAGTCTCCTGTGACCCTCCACAGGCTGTAGATGCTGGGAGATGTAGGACAGATCAAACTCCTGCTAATATTTAGATTTATCTGATGTTTAAATATGCTTTAATAATTGTAATAAAATGCCATTATTTTTATTATTATCATTCATTATGTTTAATATAAATACAAGTCATAATTCAATATTTAATTCATACTTTAGTCATGTTTCTGTTATCTAAGTTATAATTATTTTATTGTATTATTATTATTATTAGTTTTTAATTTATGCTCATGTTTTAATCTCAAGCATCATGTTAAATTATTATTATTTTTTATTTTATTATACAAGTGTATATGTTCAAATAAATAAAATAGCTATTTAATATCATGAATATTTTATGAATATTAAATATATATAACATATTTAAATATTAACTTTTTTAGTATAATAATTTATTCTAATATTTTATTGTGATTTTTATAATTATTATTTCATCATTTCTGCTCTTATTTAAAATTAAGCAATTCAGGCGTCATTCCATTTTTTGTACTTGGTTTATGAATATTATAAATATTTATAATTAAATCATTAAATATGAACTATTTTAATTATGTAAAATATATTATATAAATAATTATATAGATTAGTATTTAAATCTTGTATAAATGGATATCATATTTTATGACCGTGTTATGATATATTTTCATTAAATGTTTTTAAATTTAAATTTAATTAAAATAATTTCTGCTCAAGCATCAGGTCGAATTCCTTTTATTTTTGTAATATAAATATAAATGTAAATTAAAAATTCTATTTAATATAGTAAATGCCACAGTGTTTTGAACCATACTATAATAAATGAGCTGAATGAATTTGTTGTGGTAATTCTGTAGTTGCTGTGGTTATATAACAGATGACTTCACCCAATATTAGCATTCATTAACAAATTGCAATAAATACTGTGATATCTATAATATATAAAACACTTTACTGTAGTATTGTTAAAAACTCACCAGCTGTTTTGGCTGTATTTGTGTTCGTGTTCCCTCGTGTCTGGGGTTAGGGTTGTCTGTTTTCTGATCTGATGCTGTAAGTAAAGCTGACTCTGTGTCTGTCCTGAAGGTGGTGATGAAGCTGGTCCGTCTGCTGCCGGACGGTCACCGGATGAAGCGGGAGGTTGATCTGGCCTTAGACTCGGTCAGCGAGACCATGACTCCTCTGCACTATCACCTGCGGGAGATCATCATCTGCACCTACAGACAGGTAGAGGGCGCTCTCTCTTCTCCTGCTGTTAGATCAGTCGTTTACTGGCTTGATACTGAGGTTCATGACATCCCATCGTTTTATATATTTAGAGTATTATCTGAAAGTTAGTAGCAAGATTTTGTTTTAAGATGTAAAAAATAATAATTATTGTGGCTTATTTTTTGTAATAAATATTTATTTAATCTTTTTTTTTAATTTTAAATACATTTTTGTAAATAAATATTTTATTCGTTTTATAATATTAATACAAAATATGAAATCTTTTTTTAATATTTATACTTTTATTTTATAAATTATATTATTTCCTAATTTATTTAAAATAAAACAATAATTTATTTTATATTTTTAGGTTATATTATATATATATATATAACCTTTTTTTATTTATTTTAAAATGCAATTCTAAATGTGCATATTTATTTATTTATTTATTTATTTATTAATAATGATTTAATATATAATAACATGCTTCATTTTTTTAAATAGTTTGTTCTATTATTTATTTTCTAATAATTATTGAATTTATTTAATATAAAACATATTTGTTATATTTTCTAGTTTCTCAGTTTTATTCTAATTTAAATATGCATATTATTTGGCTTATTTATTTAAATGAAAAGAAAACATTACTAAATAATTTTATTCTAAATATATTTATTTTTAATGAAATTTAATATTATTGAAGCAGTAAAGCAGAAGCATGATAAAGTGCTCCTTCTCTAGTGTTTTAAATCCTCTGGTGTTCAGTAGTGATCTGTTGTGTGTTTTCTCAGCGTCTGTATCCTCGTGTCGTCTCTTAGTGTCCTGTAGGTGGCAGCACTTTCCTCCATTAAGACACTCTTGTTATATTTCCACAATGACTCCATAGACAGACACTAATCAGCTTCAGCCTCTATTCATACAAGCAGCACAAATGTCAAGAGTCTCCTTGATTTCTTCACAAGCATTCTGGAAAAGCCTCTAGTGTTTGTTTGTGGTGTTTGATCCAAACATTTCCACCTTCATTAAGCTCTGCGGAGCGCTGCCGAAGCCTACTCTGAAAACACTAGAGGTCAAATTTACTTTTTGCTTGCTTTTCTTTTTCAAGTTTTTGCACGCATATTTTTTGAAAGTACAATTTAAGTGTGTAATTAAGTAAAATCAATTTATCTCAGTTATTTATTAAATACATTTAACATCCGGTTAGAAACCCATGATTTCACTCAGTGGACTGTAAACTTTATATACACACACACACACACACACACTCACACTCTCACACACAAACACACACACACTCACACTCTCACACACAGCACAGATGTATTTGCAGCAATATCCAAAAATGAGTTTTTCGGGTATGGCGTTAGTTTTCCTGCGGCAGACGCAGTGCTGTTTCTGAGGGGTGTGTGTAATTGTGTGTGTGGGGCTCTTATGTAAAGCTCAGAGGGCGGCTGGTCAATCAATGCTGGTTTGTGCAGCGAGAGCCGCTCTCAAAGGATCACATTATCCCGGGCTGCTGTTTTTCCCTTTGCGTTCAGTTATTACAGTAAACCATCGTCCCATCTCAGACTTGTTTTTCCCGGGTGGAAAGCGAACACTAATCTCTCTCTTCTGCCTCTTGTCTCTTTGTTGCTTTAGATAAGCGCTGATGACGGAGAGCGATTTGTAATTGAAATGATCTCAGGACGTTTCTGTGTACAGATGATGCGTGGTGCACCTCTGCAGAGACTCTTAAAGGGACAGGCTGCCTAAAACTGGAAATTCTGTCATCATTTGCTTATCCTCAAGCTGTCTTGTGTGGAGCGTAAAAGAAGATATTTTGAAGAATATTAATTTTTCCTGAAAGCATTGTAAGCCTAAGTTGATCGTAGCTCCTTTGGTTTGGTTACAATGCTGTTGGGAAAAGGTTGCTGGCAGCCATTGACTTCAATAGGTTAAAAAAATACAATGGAATTGAATGGGTGCCACCAGTCGCTTGTTATAAACATTCTTCAAAATACCTGTAAAGTTATACCTGAGAAGATTCATACAGGTTAGAAACTTGACGGTGAGCAAATGATGACAATTTTACATTTATGGTGAACTGTCCCTTTAAGCAAATGCTATGTTTTGAAAAAACATATTTTCTGGAATATAACTATAAAAATTTTTAATCATCTTATATGTGCAAATATATAATATTTATAGATCATATTTAACACACCTTGCTTTAAATAAATTAGTTTAGGTTTAATAGCATAAATATTTATACTTATATTTATATTACTAATGCTGTTCTAAATACTGGTGTTTCTGTGCAGTGAGAGGAACTGAACATTTTAATTACTGGTATTTTACGTTATTTCTGAATCAAATAATAAAATGCATGTTATATGTCAATGCAACTTAATTTTTTTCTACTCTCAACGATGCCGTTTTGTCCTGGTGTGACTTATTTTCCAGATAATATTGTATATTTGTGAACTAATCATGTGCTGAATTTTCCAAAATTCAGATATGAATACTTTTTTTGTTATTGTGATATTGATCAAAACACTTCTGAAGATTTCTGAAGATGCACTTTCTTCACCACTTTATTGGTGTGCAGTTTTTTTCAAAGCCATCATAAAATTAAATGATGTATACAGCAATAGTACAGCTGGTTAGATAAAATCTAGCTTTAATGCAAATGTAGTAAATATGTACAGTAGTGAATGAAATATTAATAAAGGCAAAAAGAGAATTAAGGATCATCTGATGTTGCTGTTAAGTTTTGTCCGCTACACCTCCTCCCGTCCACCCAGCATCACACTGTTTCCATGGCAACCGCATCCCACTCTGGACCACACTGACATCAGCTTCCGTTCTTGTGCAAACTTTCAGACGGCTTCGACTCACATGAGCCTAAAAAATTCAGTTCACATCTGTATAACACGCATCTGAAAGATGTTTTTGTGGTGCGCGCAGTGCTCTAGTCTGGTTTCAGCTTCCCATCCGCCGCTAAAGCCAAATCATATAGTGAAATATTCCAGTAAAAGTGCAGGAAATGTAAATCAGTGCCTAAAGAAAGGCCCTCATGGTTTGGACGGCGGTGTGGAAAAATATTTGCAGAAAGAAGAGAATGTAGCGAGAGGAAAGGTAGCGACGTCACGAGAGCGAGGGATGGAGCCGATCCAGACGGAGGGAAAGATCCTGAAGGAAAACGAGTGCGTGTGGAGCCAGACTCATTCAGAGCCGTCCGTCTGAGAGCACATGTGCTGAGCCGCCTCTCTTCATATCTGACACACATTCAGTCTTCAGCTTCTGCAATTAAAATACTTATTTTTAGATTGTGAAAGTCACACTACATAAATTACAAGACGTTTCTGTATAGCAGTGATATAAATGTATGTGCTCAGTTCTGGGAAAGGCATGGAAAGTGACCCCTCAGAGATACTGTAAGCGCTAGAAGATAACATCAATTACTAGAAGTTTATTTGCTAACCATAATAATAATAATAACCATAAATCCAGACATATTTGGTTTCTGATCATCTGATGTACGCTGAAACACTTGTGTCTGATTACTACAATTTTTTTATTATATATTCATAATTTAATATTAACAATAATAGTAATGATTGATTATCTGATAAACTATATGTTTTATTATTTTTGGAAGGTTCAGCACACGTGGCCGTGAGAGAGATGAGTGAAGAAGTGTGTTTCTCAGCATCCTGTCAGTGATGATAACAGATTGAATTAACTTCTCACACACAGCTCGCTCTAATCACTGATCTCTGATCTGTTGTTGATGTGTGAAGTGATGGGAGGATGGCATTATGATTTTTACAATTATTATTAACACATTATTGAGCAAGGATTAAACGGATGCTGCTCTTTTGAACGTCTTAATCCTGAAAGATGAAATGTATGGTTTGCACAAAAATATAGTTGTTTTTTTTAACACTGATAATTATCAGGTTTTTTCAGCAGCGAATCAGCATATTAAAATGATTTAATTCAGCTTTGATCACAGAAACAAATTACACTCTCTTTTAACATCGGTTTTAAATTATAATAATATTTCTCAATTTGACAGATTTTACTGTAATCATCAAATAAACACCGCCTCAAACAAACATTCAATTGCTTCTAGATATGTTTATGATTTCAGGATATTATGAATTGCTTTATTGTTTTTGTTATTATTAGGTGGAGACTGGAGTAAATACTCCATCTTTGAATTTGAAAGTGGCTGAAAATAGAATAAAGAGTGGATTTTCTTGGCTGTAGCTGGTAGAGGTCATCAGAAGTCTGAATGGAAAGGATTTGCTCTGTCTGTTGTGTTTGGAAGGAAATCCTGAAGTATGATTTAATATTTATGGGCATCATGCAGAGTCACCGAAGAAAGTCCACAGAAAACAGCCTGTGAACTGATGAAAGCACTGTGTGTGTGTGTGTGTGTGTGAGGCATTAGTTGGTCACAGAGCTCTAATTGTGTGCTGTAGCTGTGTCTCTCTCTCAATGGTTTCTGGCTGTCTGTTTGCGTCACGTTTGTATTTGTGGCTGGAAAATGGGAGTGGAGGTGCTCTGGAGTCTGCTAAAGTCATTAGGAACTCACACACACACACACACAGGGGCTCCTCTACGGAAAGAGCGAGGGTCCAAACAGCTGACATATGATAGTGATTAGCTGCCGGTTGGCCGGTGTTCAGAGAGCGGCTCTCCTCATCACGGATCAGTCCGCACCTTCAGAACACTTACAGCTAATCTAAAATGACATGATATTTCGTTTTAATGTCACACATGAATCCCTCGCAGAGAAACCAAAACCAAGTAACTCAATAAAATGATATAATATAATAAAATAAAAATAAAAAGATTAGTAAAAAATCCAAGTTGATGTGATTCATGCGAACCTGGAAAGTAATTATAAATATATGTTTTTTGCTTATTATACCGTGAAAATGATTCTGTGTCGTAGAGTAAATATATATTTATTGTTTGTTTTATGTAAAATATTATTTTTTATTTGCTGGTTGCTAGATACTGTAGATAGATATAGATTTTAGTACATTTTAGTAAAATAATAATTTTAGTATTTCAAACATAAATGCAGTATTCGTATTATTTCATTATTATTTTTTTACACTTAAATCTAATGTTTAATTTTTTTGTACATTTCGTTAACAATAACAGCATTATGAAAAACTATTCTTAAGATAAATAGCACTGCATAGATTGCATTAATAATCTATATGAAGTATTAAGTGTTCTGTATTTTAAGCGACTAAAGAAACAGGCCTCAGGATCTCATGCGGTGTTGAATTAAAGACTTTTAAATACAAAAAAAATATGTAAAATATTGCGTTGTATGTTTATTGGAAGTGCAATTATTATAATTTTTTGCTGTGTGAGGAAATGAAAGGGTGTCAGGAGGTTCATCAGGAGTTCTCTCTGCTTGAACCCGGCGTTTTGTTTTCTCTTGAACACGACGCTTGAATCATGCGTCTTCAATAACAGACTGCTTCACTGAGGCAGTAATTGGCAGCACATGTCCGAGTCTCTCGACGCAGGATATTCCAGAAACTCTCCGCTCGGGCGTCTGTTATTGAACAGCACATGTGTGATGTGTTTATTGATTGTTTTGTTGGAGAAATCCATCTCTCTGACTCCCAGCGAGTCCTGCGGCCAAATAAAGAGCCGTTTGTTTAGACCTTTCAGCAGAAATCATCAGAACTAATAACAGCTTTCACGGCCATCAGACCCGTCTCGATGCTTTGTGTGCTGATAATTGGCTTCTTTTCGGCTGTTTAATGTGAGCAGGTCTCTGAGAGTCGATAAAAAGACGGTTTGGACATTACAGCGTCCGTCTCAGTGTTCAGACTCGAAGCTGAGAAACGCTCATTAGAGTTCAGCGTCGCATAATTCTATTCAGAAAGTGACAGTGAAGGCCTTTATTATGTCACAGGAGACTTCTGTTTCTAATAAATGCTGGTCTTCTGTATTTTGTTTTCTGTAGAAGCTTGTTTCAGGCACAGGATGGCAAAAAAGAAACGTTAATAGCGACAGAATTGCAGGATTTCTCAGAAGTGAGAAAAAAGTTCAAATGTGAGAAAAAAATGTTTTTTTCAAATATTTTTTCAAGCCAGAATTGTAAGATAAAAGTACTAAAAGT
>JAUCNO010001034.1:99985-118121 GCA_032353835.1 Enteromius viviparus
TTAGGTTTTATGCACTTAAAAGTATCGAATGCAAAAATCGAAAATCGCATCGCAATCGCAATATTTATCAGAAAAACAGCAATTTAGGTTTTTTCCTAAAATCGTGCAGCCCTATTGCGCGCCCCCTGCTCTGTCTTTAGTTACACCACTGGCACACAGAGACATGTATTGCGTGTAAACTAACAAAAACTTTTATTTTGTATGCGATTAATTGAATCAAAACTTAAGATATGATTTATGAGTAGCTCACGAGTAAATTTGAACTCTTTTGGTTCATGATTTACAGCAGTTAAGGGAGTACTACCCGCTTAACTCACGAGCGAACTCCATTCTGCATAGTCAACTGGTTTGAATCGGACAAAACCACATACAGACCATGTATTAATGACGATTAGAAGCTAGGAGCGAAAAAGCATTTTCACTAGCATAAAAATGGCGGTAAAGAAAACACTAAAACCGTTAAGTTCATACATTTATTGGTGTGCATTGTATTGAATGGCGACGTAGCAGCTAATTTTGTGCATGGATGTAATTGGAGTATTAACCTTATCCGAAGCGGCTAATTTTGTTTCCATGTCACGTGACCTGCCAGGAAAACTGACACACAAGATTTTTTATTTTTAAGTTCCAGACCTCAGTCGAGTAATTATAAAGACAGTTCAATCAAAAATAAAAAGAAATTCTGTCATCGGTTATTCAACGGCATGATAGTGAGTAAATGATGACAGAAGCTCAGATATGAAGCCTGTTTATTTTGAGGAGTGTAGAGAGCGCTGTGGTGATGTCTAGTTACTCCTGGTGTGTTGACGGAGGGGATTACGAAAGATGAAGTCGTGGTTATGAGAGCAGTATGTCCGTGTCCGACAGCGCTTGCTGCGATCTGCGTTAATTAGCGTGAATCTCTCCGCGTGATGTACGACATGTTCTCCGCCGGCAGCTCTCTGACAGCTGATGCTGTGTTGAATGAAGAACAGTCACGGATCTCAATATTCCATTACAAAGTGTGCGACATGCTCCTGTCAAGACCACAGCTTCATGCTGGATTTCGTGGGATTGCACACTATGTCATACAATTTGTACATCTGAAAGCAGGATTGAATAAGATTCTTTTGATATATGGTTTGTTAGGATCGCTCAATATTTGGCTGAGATGCAACTGTTTGAAAATCTGGAATCTGTATAAAATTTTAATATTGAGAAAATCACCTTTAAAGTTGTCCAAGTTCCTAGCAATTTATATTACTAATGAAAAGTTATATTTTAATATATTTAAGGCAGGAAATTTACCAAATATCTTTATAGAACATGATATTTACCTAATATCATAATTATTTTTGGCATAAAAGAAAAACCTATATATTTGACCCATGTAGCCTATTGTTGGCTGTCGCTAAAATATACCCATGCAACTTACTGTACAGTAAAACTATTTTTTTGGTAACATATGATTTAATAGCTTATTATTATTGAGTGATTCTAATTAGTTTTTCAATAAACCCCTGACCTTCCTTTCCGGATCCATGCATGTGGAAGAATTGTCTTTTTTGGTCAAGAAGGCTGATTACAAATACAGTAAAAATTGTGAAATATTATTGCAATTTAAAACATGTGACTATATTGTACAATGAAATGTATTAATGTGATTAAAACTGTATTTTCAGCATCATTACGCCTGTCTTCAGAAATCACTCTTAGATGCTGAAGAAACTGATTATTATCGATGTTGAAAACAGTTCTGGTGAATATTTTTGTGGAGACTAATCCATTTTATTCTTAAAATTATTTGAGGAATAGAAACTTAAGCTAAAAGGTAAGTATTTACTTGAAAAGGAAATCTTTTGTAACGTTATAATTCTCTTTACTGTAACTTTGATCAATTTAATTCACTCTTGCTGAAAAAAAACTATGTAGAAATGGAAGTAGAAGCGTATTATTGGCTTTCAGAACTGTTTGCTTCAAACAGAAGGCCGAGCTCCTGACTACAAATTATAGGTTGCCAAACAATCTCCCTGAAATTGCATGTTTTGCTGTGGCCTGACAATAAAGAAGGATTTGGGGGTTTTCTCACCACTGGACGCTTGCCTTTTCTTTGTCTTTTTGTTTATCGAGCAGTTTTTGGAAAGACCAGCTCTGTTTTACAGTATTGCACCTTCTTCTTCAGTAAATCTCTCAGAAACAGATTCACTTGTTTGATTCAGTCTCAGTCTCCCAGATATAGTGCTTAGTCTATGAATAACAAGTCTTTTCTATTTATTACACAATATTAGCATTGCTTTTTTTCACTGTGCTTGCTCCTCGTGTTTGTTTTAAACTCAAATTTTTACGTTTCTGCTGAAAACCCTGTACACACTCCATTTAAACTTTATATTGCTGATCATTTCTTGGACATGCATCCTTTACACATTGTACTTGAAAATCTCCCAATGACAGAATTCTTTCAGAATGCATTGAAATAGTTGGTCTGTTTTCTTACATCCATTTGCATTCTGAATTTGTTACTGACTGCTTAAATTCTGCTCCAATTTCCTCAGCTTGTAGACATTGTGAATTGTGGAGAAAAATCCTCTGTGCATGCTCAAAATTCAGTGTAAAGGTACAATACTGCGTAAATGATGCTTTCTCAGACCCACCTCAGCCCTTAGTATCAAAGCATACTGTTACAGTTACTGAGAAAATGCATTTATGCCAGCATTAAACAGTATAAATTCCACTTTAGAAGCTCTTCCATGCTGCCTTTTCTGTGTAAACTTGCTAAATGTGCTATTTAACTCCTAAAGGCATGTTCATGCAGCTTGTGTTATGGAAGCGGACGCTACACAGGAGGCAAGTATAATATAATGGTTTATTTCACCGCAAAGCATGCAACAATGGATGAAGACAATGATCAGGGTGAGGATCGGAGAGCTGGATGGTTTGTTGTGGATGAATCCTGAACAATGACAGTCTTTCTTATTACAGATCCGTTGGAGACACGCAGAGACAATGGAGACACGCTGGACCGGTGGGACGATCACACACCACATACACTGGAGGATCTAGAACAAGGAGGTAAGTACAGGGTAAGTATTTCCAATATCGAAGAGCAAGGAGTGGTGTGTGGATTTATGGCGGTGAGTTGCAGGTGACGGTGACCTGTGACAGCTTGTAAGACTGACTCTCAGAGTTGAACCGGTTTCTTCAGCCCGGTTGGCTGGTGTGTGATTCCTCTAGCTTGCGTGTGTGAAATGTTAGTGGGCCGTATGGGGCTGGACAGAGCGTCTCGCTGTATTATAAATATCCACCTTCAAAGACAGTGGAGCTGATATGTGGAATTTAGTGTATATTCGTGCTAAAAGAGGCGTCAGATTTGCTTTTTCAGTCCTTATTGTCAAGAAAGACTCGTAGGTGCGCAGGAGATGGACAGGCGGTGACCTCGCAATCTGAACTTGAACTTGTGGGATATTTCCATGTCCTGAAGTAAATCTTAGTGATGCTTTTTAATGCGAAACTCGCTGCTGTGGTTTGCAGGATGCTTGCCAGGGTCATACTTTACTTTCTGGTGTGAAAAGAGTCCTTCACCTTTCGCTCGTTTGTGAGAATCGTATGCACAAGTTGTATTTTATGGCATCATCTAAATTCACATCCTTTAAACAAACCTGAATCCCGCAGAGTTCGGCTTGAGACGGCTGTTCCTCTGGAGAAACAGCAGCAAAGATTACCATAATTAAAAATAATAACCGTTTGGGCTTTGTGTTTCCTGGCTGACATTACGGCCCACATACGGTCTCGGTGTTCCAGATGAAAGTGCTTCCTTCTGTCTTTGTTCAGGTAAGAGCTCCAGTGTCTGTCCAAACACTCTGAGTTTAATTTCCACTCAATGAGCCGCGGAAGAAGAGCTTTAGCCTCAGCTCCTGGCATTTTTTAGCGATTTCGAACCCCTTCCAACACCTCATCAAGCATCTTTCTTTCTCTGCTGACGTTAAGCTTATACACAGGTAAGAGGCATTGTCCTGTTGGTCAAGTGCAGGTTAAGCTCTGTTCATTACGGTCTGGATTGCTGATTCCTGCCAAAAAAGCTTGGATGATTTTCTTTTGAAGGTATTTTAAACAGAAAAGAAAGGCACAAATGTCCAGTTGAGCCTTGACCCGAAGTTGTTTTATGGTGCCACTGTTTATTGGTTTTGGCTTGGCTAGGTTTTTTCTCTAACCTGAAACATTAAGCTTTGAATTGTAACTCATTCCTGACCAAACTATCCCTATTCGTTATTGTTCTGGAGAGTTGGGAAGTCTAATTGTGAATTTTCTGATTAAGATTGTGATTTGTTGTACAGGTTTTGCTTTGCTTGTTTAATAATAATAATAATACAATTAATTTTATTTTTAAATGTCAATGATTTACTTTGCTTGTTTAAAATTTAATAATAATAATTATAATAAGTGTAATAATAATTATTATATAATAAGTGATGTTTTTTAAATGTTTGAATGAATTAAATAATAATTCCAATAATAATAAATAATACTAATTATTTATTGTAGTAGCAGTAGAAGTAGTATAGTATAAAATAAATATTAATATTATTATTTAACTGTTTATTTCACACATTTTTTTAAGTGCATTATTAATTCAGTACAATTACAATACAAATGTTTTATGGCTTTCTTAATTTCTTAATTTTTATTTTTCCATATCATGATTTCACTTTAATTTTGATTAAAGACACCCTAGCAACCGCTCTAAGCACCCTAGCAACCGCTCTACATCGTAGCGAGGTTTGCTCAGGCAAGCAGAGGTTATGTTCTCGTCAGAAACTGTACAAGCGGAGTGTCATGTTGGCGTTATCGATGTGACGGGACGTTTATTTAAGTGACAGCCTTTTGGATGTTGTTTTTTTAACAGTGCCTGTTGTTGTTGGGGTTTGTGGTTCAGCAGAAGATCAGTCTAACAGCTCCGTTCCAATCAGATATCAGTCAATGGTTTGAGCAGACGCTTCTGCAACCACCAGTGCTTTTCCTTCCCATCATTCCCTGTCCCCCGTTTCCTCTTTGAACAGTCCCGCACGGGAGGGTAATCAGTTTTGTCCTGCTCTCATTCATAAACTGAGTTAAGACTGTCCTGAATGTCAAATGCTGTGTCTCTGATCCTCTGTGTTTGTCTGATGGAGCTCTCTGTGGTTTCAGGCAGGCTTAATTCGCACTGATGATGAAGAGTTCTTCATCGAGCCGCTGGAGAAGGGCCAGCAGGAGGTGGAGGTCAAAGGTCGCGTTCATGTGGTCTACCGAAGGTCCGCCATCAAAAGGGATAAGGAACAGAGGCGAGATGACCTCAACAATGAAGGTAAGCAGAGCTCATCAAATATCTTAATTGCATTGCAATTATTTATTTATTTTTATGTATATATATATATAGATAACATTGTATAATTCTACATTATTATTATTGTTGCATTATTATTAGTATTATAGTACAGCAATGTAATAATAAATAAATAAACATATAAAAATAAATAATAAAATTATACTATAATATAACTAGATTAATAAAAAAAATAATAAAGCAACAAAAAATAATTATTAATATATTTATTATTAATAGAAAAACATTCATTACTATTATTGTTACTAAATTAGAATTTTGTTTAAAAAGTATTATAATACCAAAATTATAAAAAAACAGTTTTATGTATTGTATTACTTTTATTAATTTGAATTAAAAATAGCTATTTAAAACAGAAAAGAACATTAATAATTTTATTTAAAAAAAGTATTATAAAAATAATTTTTTATAAATATTTTACTTTTTTAAAATATTCTTAAATATTGTACAATTATAATAATTAAACAATATAAAATAAGATATACTTTATTATAAAATTATTATTAAAAAAACCTCTTCAATTAAATTTTCCGTATTGTGATTTCCATTTAACCCTACTTAATCATTCTGTTTAATTATTAACTCTTTTCTCGCCAACATTTAAAAAAACAAGTCACCCCCAGCATGTTTGATGATTTTCACCGAAATTTGACAGCCTTCCGAATATTTTCTGCTATGCTTATATGAACATATTATATATCAAAGCAAAGAACCAAGCCTCTGCTTTCAAACGTTTTAATCTATCTTTATGTGTTCATGTTTTATCATCACTTGAATACACATAGGTTTCTTCAGTAATACAGTTTTCAACAGTTTTCAAGCAAAATACATTCAGATATCGTATTCTTTCACCTGTAAATGATTATATGAATAAATGAAATTGCATTTACTAAACAGAACAAACAGACACACACACACGTTCACGTATACATACTGTATATACCTTTATATACACACAAACTCTATTTATATATAGATCTCACACACACATATTCATACTCATATCGCTGGGTTATTGATCTATCCACAATGTAACTAAAGATGTCTGTAAAGGCGTCTCCGTCACTGACTAACCTACTTCATCACGATTGGATTCAAAATCATCAAAACATGATCTACACGCATGATCTATATTATATCTGATCCTTCCGTTTATGACAATCATCTTTTTTGTAAAAACTCGTCTTTGGTGGGGAGGCGAGATATCTGGTCAATGACGAGGAAAGAGTTAAATATAACATCTGACATATCTGAGAGTTACTGCATGCAACACTGTATGTTCTGACATTTTTTGTCACCTTGTATGATATTCATCTTAGCTTGGACTCTGAATTGTGGACACTTCATCAGTCAGTTTCACATTCTGACATCTTTATTGAAACACGAAATTGAAATCAAGCAAGAAGATGTAGATTTATTGCTCTTTGAATCAAGGGAAGGGACTGAGAGCCTCTCTGTGAATTTAAATGCACATTATTGAAGCGTTCGTACCACATGCTGCACTCAAAAGCTGCTGAAGCAGAAACTCTGGAAGCTGCCCTGGAATCAGTGGAGGAAGTCAAAGATCTTTTACTGTAAAAGCACCTCGAAGGTGCCGTAAATTCTGTTCTGCTTCTGCAGAGCGCCAGCGATCCAACTGACCGGAGCATTTGCTTTCATAAGTTACGTCCGCTCCAAAACCTCTGTGAAACCACTCTAATGATCTTTCACTGGCCTGCATGGTTTAGTATGTCTGTTTAACCCTAACCATGGTACAGTGATGCAGATATACGCAACCTTTTAAAAGTGTGCGGTCAGTAAAATTGTTTTTTGTTTTATTAAAGAGAGTTATACTTTTATTAATCAAGAATGCATTGAATCGATCACACTGAAGTGACAGCAAAGACATATAAAGGGCATCTATTTCAAATAAATGCTGTGCTTTTGAGCTTTCTGCTCAAAAAAATATTGTGCAGCAACATGGATAATAATCAGAAATGTTTTTGCATATTAGATTGATTTCTAAAGACAGCCTAGCAAGCACTCAGAACACCCTACATCGTTTGCGTGACATTGAAGACTGATGCTGAAAATTCAGCTTTGATCACAGAAATAAATTAGATTTGAACAGATATTTACATACAACAGAGTTATTTTTATTGAGTAAAATATTGCGCAATTTTACAGTTTTTACTGTGTTTTTAATCAGTGAAACTCAGCCTTGACATACTGTACCATGAAACTACCTCCTTAAAAACTTTCTAGCTGGTTGCTTCAGCACTTCTGCTATTTCTAAACGACACTCAACCGTCACTTTGCCTGGACTTCGTTTCCCCCGAAAGCATTTGTGCATTAATTATTCACTGAGAATCCATCTCTCCCTGTCCCGAGGACCTTCACTTGGACAATGATGCAAGTGATATGAAATAGTAGGAGTGGTAGAAAGGTGTCAGTTAGTGTTGGTGATAGATGTTTCCGTGTAGGTATCAGTGTACTCGAATACTTTATTAGATATACACACGAGAGCGATGAAGAAACATGGAGAAATACAAGACGAGGAAGAGCTGTGGTTTGTTAGAAGCAGTATGAAGAGGAGTTTAGAGATGCCTAATAATCATAACATGTGGCGAAAGCATATGTTGGTTTATGTCTAAAATATCCAGTAATTTTTCAGCTGTATGCTAATGCTTTAATGCTCCACACCTGTATCAGAGAGAATAATGATGCTCAGTCGTTGAAGTCTGCAGCTCGTTTAGCTCTGACGTCTGTGAAATTATGGGAGAACGTCAATGTAAATACCATATGTCTTGAGGTTTATGGAGAGATGTGCCAGAGGTCTTCACTATGATATTTACCTCTCTTTTGCGGCAATAGAATTTGTACTCTGGTGTCTGACATTTATGAGCATTACTTATGCTTTTAGAGGTTTGATTTGATCATTTTTTCTTTCTGTCATTCTAGTTTTGCTTCTGCGTACTGAATTCTTCATGCACAATATTAATAAATGTTAAATAAGCCTAGTCAGCTGCTGCTTTAAAACCAGGTTAACTCAAACTAAAACCATCATAAAAAGAGATTCCACTAAATAAATGCAAATACATTTTTAATTTAGTTTACCTAAATGAACTAAACTGATATAAAAAATATTTACGTTTACATAGACATATATATATAAAAAAACACATTTATTACAACCTTAACTAAAAATTAAATGAAAATGGAAAATATATGAATGAAAACTAAACTAAGTTATACAATTTTAATAATAAATAATAGAAATAGTATACTTAAATAAGTTTTAAGTTTAACTTGACCTACTTTAGCTAAGATTTATATGGAATTGGAAAATATAAAAATAAAAACGGATACAAATATATTAATAAAACTATTATATTATCTCAGTTGAACTAAAATAAGATTTAATTTGATGGAATAAAGTTTAACCTGATGGACTAGAATTAATAAAACTTAAACCGAAATAAATATTAATAAAAAAAACAATATATATATATATATATTTATATTAACATATAAAAAAGTAGCAAAAACACAATTAAATAACTTAAACTTTAACTTAAATGAAAATAATTTACAAAAAAATACAAATAAAACCAAATTCAAAATATTAATGCAAACTATAATAAAAAATTAAAACTGGTGCACGAAAATTGAGTCATTAAACATCAAACCTAAAACAGACAAGCTGTTTCTTCTGCCTGTATGCACTTCCCTTGTTCTGAAATGCAAATTCATTCTGTTTCAGTCTTTGAAAGAACAGTTAATGTTTCACGTCTGCGTTCATTATGAATAATGTGGCTTGTGATCTGGGACGCTTCAGGCTCTGTCTGTGGAGACGCCAGATGGAAAATGCTCCTGAGATGAAGCAGAAATTCATGTTTTCTTTTTCTTTCATGGATTTCTTCTTCCAGCTCAAGCTGTTTGTGTTGACTAGCTTTCCATTTCATTTGGGGGAAGATGCTGTGAATGGTGTCTCGTACAGCAGAACCCATTGTCTGCATTGCACTAAATCTCTCATGTTTTCAGTCACAGACTTTGGTATCGCCAAGCTGCCCAGCGCTCTCAGCGCTCTGGAGGAGAAGCTCTCGGAGACGGAGCGCAAACGCAGACATGCCAAGAAAGACGACTACAACATCGAGGTGCTTCTGGCCGTGGACGACTCGGTCGTGCGCTTCCACGGCAAAGAGCACGTGCAGAACTACGTCTTGACGCTGATGAACATCGTAAGTGACTGATTTCAGAAAGAGCTTTATTGCCACGTGTGTTCAGCCACACTCAAGGAATTGGTCTTGTTGTTCAGAGCTTCCAGTGCAGAAAATACAAACATATGCACTACTGTATATAAGGATGTATGCAGTGGAGAACATTGGAAGTGGATCATGAAAGTCTTGGTTTTAGGACTACTTCAAATGTTGACTACTGTATACGTACACATTTAGTCATTTAGCAGACACTTTTATCCAAGAGTTTGAGGATCAAATAAGATAAAAGCCGTTTCTTGAAGATGGTTTTTCCAGCAGGAGGGATGTGAAAGCCTGGTAAAGTGATTTTGGGCCTCTTTGAACAATAATGCATCTTTCAAATGCAGAACTCAATCTTTTAGAGGGTGCTATAATCATTATAAAATATAATTAATATAATAATTATTATAGCATGTGATAATAATAAAGAGAATGGACAAGAAAGGATGTATAACAGTAGTAAAGTAAATGTTCAGAATAAGGTTTAGTGAGATATTTACAGATGTATGTTAGGAAGGAGATTTCCTCGCTCTCAGCAGTCTCTTGATGTCTGATTGGAGGAACAATGAAAGCAGCGTAATTCTGCTAGATTTGTTTGGTTCTGGAAGCACACAGCATCTGTCAGGCCCGCTTGAAAGCAACCCCGAGGTGACCCGCTGCACAGCTCTCGAGCGCGGCGTCTGAGGGAGGATTATTAGAGAGAGAACCAGAGAAAAGACCTGTTGAAAACACGTCCCACCAGGTCCTGCCACCTTAATCTGCTTACGCTGGCCAAATCCCTCTGTCAGAGTTTCACAGGGAGCCGGTTTCACTCCGTAACTGTTACCGTTAGACCGCGGCGGGGGGCTGATCCACGCTAGACCGCTGACTGACCGGAGAGAGACCAGGGTCAGGGGTCCAGCGCAGACGGCCTGAAAACACACAAAATACAAACAAATATAAATTAAAGTCTATTTATATTACATACATTATTTTATATATTCCTTTTCATATATTGTATCTATTTTTTTAAACACTTATAAATATATTATATATAATATGTTAGTCTCTCTTTCTCTCTCTCTCTCTATTCATACAGAAAATACAGTACACACATCTAAAAGTATATCTGGCTGTCTACAGAGAGAGAAAGATGTAGATGCATTATTAAGAAAAGATGACCTCATTAAAATCTACATGAACAAAATCTAACTACGCATGTTTATGCAGTCCATTGCATTGTGTTATCTGCATTTAGCACCTGCTGTCAGCGACCTGTCAGAACAGACTTGTGACCCACAGGTTTTCTTCATTTCACTTGTGTCGAGGAAGATGCTCCCAAAGGAAGGTTTTTAAGATGCTGCGCGCTTCTACTGACGGTTTTGTCCTGGAATTATAGCTAATCAAGTCTCCTGAGTGTTTGTTTTTAGACTGAAGGTGTAAAGAAACCCAAGACTATGCTTTCTTTCAAATTCAGCATTTTTATCATTTATGGCGAGAGAAGTACTTTTCATAAGACCTACAATAAGCTCTCATTAGTTAATGCTCTTTTGGTTTGTGTTAGTTCTCAATGCATTAACTATTAATAACAGATATATCCTTTGATTATAAATGTATATGGAAGTGCAGAATTAAATTGCTTAGAGTTACTTGCTTGTAATTATGCATATTTAAGTGCAATATACAATAGTAACAATAGTAACAATGACACCTTAAACAAGGTTACCTAAAACTTAAAATAAATGAACATATATGAATATATATATATATATATATATATATACGTTTTGTTTGCATAATATGTGTATATACTGTGTATATTATTCATTGTATATACATAAATACAAACACATGCATGCATATATTTACTAAAAATTGTATATATCTATATTGAATATTGTATGTAATATAAATTATAAGAATACAAACATATAAATGTGTGTTCATGCAGATATTGTCTGAATATATACTGTATGTGTGTGTGTTTATATACAAAGCACACAAACTATATAAACAGAACTTTTGTTTCGGATGTGATTAATAATTTAGACAGCGCTATATATATATATATATATATATATATATAAAGGAACTGTTCCATCATTATTCACTCTGCACTTTGTGTTAAGCTCCTCTGCTCGGGATTGTGGGTGTTGTTCCACCTGGAGACAGATTTCTGCAGACAATGCTTGCGTTTTGGAAAGCGTCCCAGTTTTGTCCTGCGTTGGTGTGATGCTGTACTCTGGCGAGAGATGCTCAACAGCTGCGCTTCTCATCACCGTACGAGCAAATCAACATGTGTTCAGTGTTCTTACATGAGGAGATTAACCTCACTCCAAACATTTAATAAGCTGCCACATGCTCATTAAACTAGATTTGAAATGTTTAGTTTTTTTTGTGCAGGTCGGTACAGTTCATGCCGGTTTGTTGCGTTAGCAGTCTCTAGGCTCCACTCACCTCCTGTCAGAGCAGATAAATTGTGTGTTTTTATGCAGGTGGCTGTCATAAGTTCACTTTAGCCTGTGACTGATGGGCTGACATGTCCTGTAGAGACCGAGACGGCTCTCCAGAGCTGCAGGTGAGCTCACTCGGGCCTTCTGCCGTAAATAAACACAAACGAGGCTCTCACGAAGGTCAAGGGACTGGGTCGCACCTCATAAATTGGCAAACACGTTTACAAATAAGAAAAGCGCAGGCTTACTTGTCTCCTTTGGTGCTGACATCTGCAGGACACTTGAAAGAGTCATCCGTGCACGTCTGGATCAGAATATCCGCTCGCATCATTCCAGGCAAGTGTCAGCATGGTGGGATGCCGATTGCATCACGCCGAGTCTGTGACCCAAACCTGGATGTAATTACAGTCTGTGTGTGTTTTCCAGTTGCAGACAGAGTTTTTTTTAACAACTTAAAGTTTGCTGCATCGCTGACAGATGTATGGGAACTTACTTTTTCATAACCTGAACAGTCTCCTTCTGTATAACACTTAAGAGAAATCTAAGTTGACTGTGAAATGAGGAATTGATATTTATACCGCAGTGTGTTTTTGTAATTGTGTATAAAAACAGAACTCTGTGTAACACAAATGAGCTACTGTAGCAATGTCGAGGTCATGGGTTATTTCTTAAAGGAACAGTGCACCCAAAAATGAAAATGTGCTCACCCTCAGGGCTTATAAGAGTAGGATGAGATTGTCTCTTTGTAGTGAATGGGTGCCGTCAGCATAAAAACATCACAATAATCCTTAGCACTCCAGTTTACCAGTTAACATCTGGAGAAGACAAAAGCTGAAACTAGTGGATCATGAGAGACATTTATAACTATAGTGAGAGTCCATAATCCATAACAATATCCAGCCACGTATTTTTTAGAGCTGTAAACGGCGCTTGATCTGTGCAGATTTCACTGGAGGAAGAGTTATTATGAATTATGGACTTGCATTTTAGTCAAAAATGTGTTTTCTCCAGATGTTAACTGATGATGGATGGAGTGCTGTGGATTATTGTGATGTTTATCAGCTCTCATTCTGACGGCACCCATTCACTGCAGAGCATCCATTGCTGAGACACTGATGCAGTTACACATTTTTTACAGGTTTTATTTTTGGGAGAACTATTCTTGTAAATCAATAAAATAGTTTGTCAAGTGCATGCAAGAGTAACGTACAATTACCTTGTTTTTGATGCAAGGGTTCAGTGTTGCTTGTCAGTTCCTGTGCAGCATGTTCTGTATTATCAAATAAACTCTTTGTAAGTGTTACCAGAATAGAAATGCTTTTGATCAGATGTGTTTTTGTCTTCGTGACCACCGACAGTCGAGTCCTCAGAACGTATTAACGTTTATTTGTGCTCCGGTAGAGGAGTGAATGTGATGTAGTGATTAGTTATAATGGCTCGTAATGTTTGAAGGGCAGAAGTTAATAGATGTTGCTGCAGAAGCGCTTCACAGGGTTAATTGCTGCGACTGCTTTCAAGTAGTTCTTAGAAAAGCTTTATTCAGCATTAATATTCCTCCTCAGCCCTTTTGGAGTCAAGAGCAGGATTTGTTCTTGTTGGTTTATGATTATTAAAGCTGTGAAACAAACACACACCTTTTCGAGGTTCAAGTTTAAGGAGCAAACCTTGACGAAAGCTGCTTGTTTGGATGAAAAATAAATCATGCTTGAGAGTGCAGTTATCATTTTTTCCTCATTGAATTTTGTTATTACCAGGAGACCTCTGTAGTGAAGTGATGTGGACTGATAGATGAGGCTGGTTTTGTAAGGCAGAACAATTTGGGGGTGGGGGGGGGAATCTAACAGCTATTGTTCAGACAAAATATTCTTGTTTGAACGCCGGCTCAATTTAGGCAAAATCACATCAGTACAGCTAAAATTCATTTATCATAACTAAATATACAGTAATTATGTTTTCTAGAGCAGCAGATGAACTCATTTGGACCTTTAATAAATACAAACAATCTTCCATTAAAGGCTATTTATATTATTATTATTATTATTATTATTATTATTATTATTATTATTATTATTATTATTATTATTATTATTAAATATTAAAATGAAGCCTTAAAAAACATAAAAGTCTCACATGAAGGTAGATTATTATTATTATTATTATTACTACCTAAATAAAAATGTAATTATATGCTTTCTAGAACTGATGAACTTTAAATTAAATCTTAAAAAAAAATTATTAAATTATTTCACAGCAAAATAAAAAGTACAGTATTTGAAAAAAATATTATTATGATAAGAAGACAAAATTATATTTTACAACTGAAAAATCACAATACTAAGTTTAATGGCTGCTTTAATTTACTAATTTTCTACAATTTTAAAACATAATTTTAATGGAAAGCATTTCCTTCTCAGTACAGTTATGGGAAGATTATGGTTTCACTTGGAAACAAGCAGAGAATGTTAATGTTTCTGAAGTTTAAAGCTAAAACAAGTCCATCACCAAACAACAAATCTATAATCCATAATGATCTATAAACCAATAATCCATAAAAACTCTTGCAGTGAAAAAGGGCTTCCCCTGCCATATCTCTTATCAAAATTCAGACACTTATTTGTTAAGAGCTGTTTTGGAAGGAAAGGAACGGAAAGGACGTGACATGTGGCCAGGTATGCTTTCCCATAGCAGGAATTTGTGCTCTGCTTTTAACCCATCCAAGCGGGTCAACCACGCACACACACACACCCAGAGCCCGGAGCAGTGGGATCAGTTGGAGGAACGGTGCATTGCTCAAGGGTCTCACCTCAGTCGTGGTATTGAAGGTGGAGAGAGCACTAACCCCACCCACAATCCCTGCCAGGCCTGGGACTCGAACCCACGACCTTTGGGTTACAGGTCCGACTCTCTATCCATTAGTCCTGATTAAGACCAGAACACTTTCACTGGAGAACCAGTTATCATGAGCATAACCTCGTATATGAATTAAAAACATCTTAATGATGGATTTCTTAGTTTTCTCAAGATGTTAACTGGTGAACTGGAGTGTTGTGGATTGATATTAGTTTATTGTGACATACTTAGTGTACCCTGCTTGTATTTATTGTCCCCTTCTCATTGATTTTCTCTTCAGTAGGTGGTAAAACCATGTTATTGCAGGCGTGTGGTAAAGGTGACTTTACTCAGAGGACCGGGAACTTTTTAGCCATATATTCTTCAGTCTTCACCGCTCTTAAATTTCTGCCACACTGAGCCAAACCAGCATGAGGCACAAAAACGGAGCCGTGCATTTAACCAGAATGAGTTTGTAAACTCCATGACCTGGGATCTGCGGGATCAAGTGTTTGAATGTTCTGTCTTTCCTGACATACTGTATGGAAAAATCATCACTGCTGTTTGTCCCTCGGGCTTCAAGGTTGTGCTGACATGTTTCGTGGACGGGACGGCAGCGATTGAACACGTTCAGATCAATGCTGCGCTCAGTTTTGTTTGAATTCCACACCGGAGGTTCATTAACTGCGTGCCACGTGTCAGACTTTGAGCCTAAACTGCATTTTTTATTGGTCAGACATATTTGGCATTGCATAATAAACTGTGGTGAAGTGTGCTGAGGTTGCATGAAATTCCCTCTGGGTGCATAAACTGAGCCAACATGTTAAGAACTAGTTTGACCAACTAGCAGTGGCCAAGGGCTAATCAATCCAGTCTCGGGGGGGAAGACTAGTCTAGTCTAAACAGTTTAAGCAACCGGCCCCTGCATAATCAAATGGATTCAGACGTCACTGAGTTTAAAGGAATTCGAGATTTCAGTTTTGTTGTGATATGTTGTTGTGATGTGTGCGTATATATATATAAAGTAACATATTAATTAATATAAAATATTAAAATATTAATTGATGTTTCTTATATAAGTAACATATATATATATATATGTAATGTAACATGAATTTAGCTAGTTGCCAAGGCAGCATTTCTCATTTTCATTTAGTTTATCTTTATATTATAAAATAACACAATCTAAAACTAAAATAATAAAATGTATGGAAACTATATTGATAGACATATTTAAAAAATAATTGATTAATTAATAATAAAAAAAAAAAGATAAATTCTCAAAAACTTGGACTAAAAAGAAAATTAAAACAGAAAATGTAAAAATAAAACTAATTAAAAATAAAATAACACCAGCACCTTGAAAATATTGGGTTTCATTTATAGACAAAAAAATGAAAGTGTACAAACTCAAGCGTAAATTATAAACCAAGACTTTGGAAGAAGTTTGTAATAATAGCACTTTATTTAATGTTGGTGTTGAAAGAAGTCTCCTCTGCTCACCAAGGCTGCGCTTGTTTATTCAAAAATACAGTAAAATCTGTAACATTATGAAATATTATTTCAATTCGTGTTTTCTATGGATCTGTTAAAATGCAGTTTATTCCGGTGCTCAAAGCTGAATTATCAGCATCATTACTCCGGCCTTCAATGTCACATGAATCTTCAGAAAATCAGGTAGAGTGAATTATCAAATTTAAAATAAATAAGTTTGACAAACCTCTTGACGTCAGAGTTAAATATGCAAAACTAATGTAGTAGAAAACCTTAGGATAATGCACCCTGGTGGTAACACTGAGAATGCATCAAGGACTTCTTTTGCAAGTATGTAACATGGGTGTTTTCTGAAACAGAAGAGCGTGTTAAATCAAGCTCATGTGTCTCGGAGTGTGTCGGGTGGTCTGGCTTATTTCTGTTTCAGGATAATATTCCACCGGATACAGATCTCTTGACAGTCTCTGTGTGTTTCCAGCTGTGTTCTTCACGTCATTAAACTGCGTTCTCAGAGACTAAACAAGCTGCTGCTGCTTTTATCGCACACATTATCGCAGAAGCATTTTGGGCAGCGTTCGTGCCGCAGACATGCAAAAAAATACCTGGCTGAACATATTCACAACAATCTTGTTTGACATGCGTAGCTCATATAAAAATAAAACCATGTTATTACTACAGTGCTCTTTGGTAGGTTACTGTTTGTTAATGCAATCTCTAGAGATTTGTTTCATTCAGTGCTGACCTTCATTTCTTCAGTGATTGTTGACAGCTGTGTTTATCTAGTTTGTTCTTTAAATGTGGACGACTTCTTTATAACCCCAAACCACAGAACCAAGCACAAAAATATGAGCTGTTCTCATGAGCCAAATGTCTGAGTAATATAATAATGCATTTATTATTTATTGATTTTCATGTATTTATTCAATACTATGTGTATTATAATATTTTCTCAAAAGCAAAAACATGTTTTCTTCATCAGATCCTTCTTCTCTGTGTTCACAGGTTGATGAAATCTATCACGATGAGTCTCTGGGAACCAACATTAATATTGTGCTGGTCCGGATGATCCTGGTGGGATATCGTCAGGTGAGCGCAAATCCTTGGTTAAATATATATAGTCATTGCTAGAAATCTCTTCATGCCTCTACGTGGTGGCCAGTGATCCCTAACAGACTTTAAAATAATAGTGGAGCTGCTGGTCTGATGCATTACAGGTATTGTACGTTTGACAGACTTAATTAAAGAGACTTTATTTAAGCTTGCTGTGAAATAGTAGAGGGGTTATTTGGCTAAAAAGCAGCCATCTGGAAGATGTGACTGCTGTGGTGTTTGATCAGTAGCGGTGTGTGGATTTAATGAAGCACCAGCTGGAGAACACACTTCAATAACAGAGAAGAGCTAAAGAACCTGCTCTCACAGCAGCTGGACACTAATAAAGAGAAGCATTCTGAACAGTACCATTTCTGAAGTGAATACTATAGATTTACATCCTGAACTACAGCAAAAAGGACTGTATCGAGTTAAAAGTGTTATTTTACTTTCAAGATGTAGTAAGGTGAAGTAGGAAGTGTTCAGAAATCAGTTTCTTTCTTCTACATACCTTACGGGGACCAATTGTCTCCACAAAGATAGGAATAGCAGTAAATGTTGATCTTGTGGGACATTTGTTAGGTGTCCATGAGGAAACAAGCTTATAAATCACACAGAATTAAGTGTTTGAGAATGTAGAAGTGTGTAGTGTTTCCTGTAAGGGGTAGGTTTAGGTGTAGGGTCAGTGTAGGACAATA
>JAUCNO010001034.1:118221-138377 GCA_032353835.1 Enteromius viviparus
AAATGACCCATTTCCACTTTGTAACATTTTTAGTGACATATATTACTGTTTTAAGCAATGTACAACATGTATATATCAGTAAACAACAACAAAAAAAGGGTTTTAGGGTTTTGTGAACTCCAGTTTGACCTTGAATGGACTACGCCAGCTCAAAACATATCCTTCTTTGTTCTGCATCAGAAATTACAACAAATTTAAAATATTTTTAGACACTTGCATGTTGCGTGATCATTAACCAACAACAGAGAACAGTGCACATACAGATGTCATTGTAAACTTGGAATGATTGAACGATCCCTTTAAATAGGGTGTTTGTGTACAACATGAGTACAGAATAATGTACTAAAATAGGACGAGTAACCCTAGGGTTCACATTAGATGAATCAGCCACCACACACATCATTAGTGTAAAAGGGTCTTTAGGACAGCTCTTATTACACAGAAACACAAACACGATGAAAGCCGACTGTTGTCCTTCTCTCTCTACCCCCTTTTTAAAGCAAAATAAAGGCAACTCTGATTGGTTGCATTCCGTATAGACATAACCTACATAATATATACACAGAGGACTAATACAAGCTACATCTCTATAGCGACAAAGAAAAATAACTGACTGTTCACATTCGGAACCTCAATCCCTTATGACAATTCCACCAAATTACTCAGCTCCAGTGTTACAGAGATCCATTCATGACTAATTCATTAACGTCCCAAAAATTCCACATTCCAAGAGCTACTAACGACATTTGCAAGGTCTTATTTCAAAACCAACGTGGGAAAAACACTGTGCACTGATGCACATTAGATGGGATAAATATTGTTACGCTAGAGAGAAAGCTACAGCTTGTATTTATTCTTTTATTTTATTCAAATGTGCTGTAGGCAACGTTAAATAGAAATGGATTTCAAAAAATACCCTTATTACCTGACAGATCTCACTAAATTAGGTTTCCTGACAGCCCAAGGCTTGGTTAAAAAAATAGGAGGAGGGTGGAGGCATGCTCTTTGTTTAGCCAATCAGAAGACTTGGATGTACTATCCATCATTTTGCATATTTACACAGAAAACAGGACACAGAGAGTAAGTTAGTTGGAGTGGATCATTCAAGTTGAGCATTATTCCGCTTCATACAGCTTTATACATATCTTAATCTGTGCTTCAAATATCATAAATAACGTACTGTGGCATAAACACCAATAAATGCTACCTCTTCTTCTAGAAATTCTTCCATTATGAAGTTAAAATACTTCAATTATTTTAAAAAAGTGCATAAAATGAAAGCATTTTCATTTCTATTAAAAAGTATTTGTTAAAGATGAAAATATCCACTGATTATTTTAAATTCTGTAACTTATTTTGATGAATATGAGAGTGGAAACAATATGGCACCCCATACTGTCATTGTATAGTCAAAATACACTACTTTTGCGTTCCACAAGAAAAAAGTGATTCATAGAGGTTTGGAACAATATGAGGGTGTGAATAGAGCAATGTGCAGATACTCTCTGAACAGAGATCAGAGAGACATGAGATTCTGTGGGCACAGATGTCAAATGAAGAGATTTGAGATTTGAAGAGACAGTAGACTATTCATTCACAACCATGGAATGCTCAGTCCAATCAAGCGGTTAACAATTAGGGAACAATCCTATCCTGGACCGCAGCAGTTGAATGAAAAGCTGAATTTTAACTTTTTCTCATTTCTGTTGCAACATATAAAATCAGTTTTTTTTTAAATGTATCTTGGTTTCCACAAATACTGGGCAGCAGAATGTTACAATGATTTCTGAAGGATCGTATGACACTGCTGTTCACATTTTTTTTTTTGTTTATCAAATAAACGCAGCACCAAAAAGTGACAACCTAAAATAAGAATTAAAAATCAATACAGTGGGTATAGAAGATATTCAGAACCCCTTAAATTTGTTACTCTTTGTTATATTGCAGCCATTTGCTAAAATCATTTAAGTTCATTTGCTTCCTCAAAGTACACACAGCACACATATTCACAAAAAAACACAGAATTGTTGACATTTTTGCGGATTTATTAAAAAAGTTGGCTGGGCCATTCAAGAACAGTCACAGAGTTGCTGTGAACCCATTCCTTCATTATTGTAGCTGTGTGCTTAGGGTCATTGTCTTGTTGGAAGGTAAACCTTTGGGCCCAGTCTGAGGTCCTGAGCACTCTGGAGAAGGTTTTCGTCAAGAATATCACTGTACTTGGCTGCATTCATCTTTTGACTGTGCTCTTAGGAAGCTTAAGTGCAGCAGATATTTTTGTAACCTTGGCCAGATCTGTGCCTTGCTACAATTCTGTCTCTGAGCTCTTTAGGCAGTTCCTTTGACCTCATGATTCTCATTTGCTCTGACATGCATTGTGAGCTGTATGGTCTTATATAGACATGTGTGTGGCTTTCTTAATCAAGTCCAATCAGTTTAATCAAACACATCTGGACTAAACTAAAATGAAGGTGTAGAAACATCTTAAAGATGATCAGAAGAAACGGACAGAGTTAAATATATGAGTGTCACAGCAAAGGGTCTGAATACTTAGGACAATTTTTTAATAAATCTGCAAAAATTTCAACAATTATGTGTTTTTCTGTCAATATGGGGTGCTGTACTGTGTGCTGTAAATGATTTTAGCAGATGGCTGCAATATATCAAAGAGTGAAAAATTTAAGGGGGTCTGAATACTTTTTGTACCCACTTTATGTGAATGGTGGAGTAATAAGCTGGAGAGTGTGCAGGCGGTCAGTCTGCTGGAGCCTGTGTTTATTTTGCAGTAATGACTAACTGACTTCATATGATCTCCTATTTGTCTCTATATCTTTGTGATCACACAGAGTTCAGAAGAGACTCGTAGTGAAGTTTTGATGCATGGCTCTGTTTCTCGTCTGCTAATGACCAGCGAGTCGGTTTGTTTTCATGTTTAGTCTGGTCTGCTTTTGCTGCAGGACATGAGTGTTCAGTGAACAGATTTATAATCATTTAATACACATTATGGCAGATCATGTTTATTCTTGTATTTAAGGTACTCAGTTTTTTATCCTATTTGGGTTTGTCATTAAGTTCAATGTGGATTCAGTTCAATAAATGACAGTCTTGCTGAGTTCATCAATTATTGCTGAATTGAATTTGTTTCATAAAGCAGCTGTACAGAAGACAACAGTAGCTACAGTATGTCTCCATCCACCTGGATTAAAAACACTGGATGGAAATGCCAAGATAATCATAAAATCTAAATATGTGCATCAAAAACTACTGCGCACATTCAAATCGGATATACTTTTTATCAGATCCAAAAAAAATGTGCATAAACTAGGATGGAAACACATTTACCGAATAATTTCCTCCATGCTTATGGAAAAAGTTAGGTGACTTTGCGCTATGAGATGGGATAAGTTGAATGATCTCGTTCACACAGCAGCTATATGTTGTGATCATTCTGAAGTATAGACTGTCATCTTAAATATTTCTGTATAATTAATAACTGTCTGTATAATAAGATGACTATGTTCCCATACAGCAGCGTCCAAATTTATTATTTCATCTGTAGACTAATTTGCCTATATCATATATCAAAATGATTATATTCAGTGCCTTCTCCTATGTTCTTATTTATTCTTTTTAACTCATTGGATGAGCGCATGTTTTGTGTGATTAATCCAGTTATGCGCAGAAGTATAATTCAAATCTTTGGATGGAAACACAGTGTAGTTTGATTTGGACACATCCTTTGATCTATTTAACGATACCTATTTATTTTATTTTGAATATATAATGAATAGCTGAATTATTTAGTTTTATTTTACTGCTCTGCTAATTTAGGCCACCTTTATTTTTTTTATTTATATTGTATTTTATTTTATGTTATTTTACTGTTCAGTCATTTTTGAACAAATTTAATTTAATTTAATTTAATTTAATTTAATTTAATTTAATTTAATTTAATTTAATTTAATTTAATTTAATTTAAATTTCTGGCCAATTTTGAATTTTATTTTACTGTGCTGCCATATGTTATGTTATGCTATGCTATTTTATGTTATATTGTGTTATTTTATTTTATTTTACTGTCATTTCTGGGCAACTTTATTTTTCTTTTCCTTTTATTTCTTTTCTTTTATTTTACTGTTCTGCCATTTCTGGCCTATTTTATTTTTTATTTTATTTTATGTCATTTTGTTTTATTTCATTTTACTGCTCTGCCATTCCTGGCCAACTTTATTCATTATTTAATTTTATTCTATTTTTAAATTTATTTTATTTTGGCTCTTTACTATGTTTAGGTCACGACATGCTCTTTTTATTTGTTGTTGTATATTATTTTGACTTCATTCCAGACCAAGGTTTTTTCTGTTGTTTGGTGTGTTTGCAGTCCATCAGCCTGATCGAGCGTGGGAATCCGTCACGGAGTTTGGAGCAGGTTTGTCGTTGGGCAAACACCCAGCAGAAGCTGGACCCCGAACACGCCGAGCATCACGACCATGCCATCTTCCTCACCAGGCAAGATTTTGGTCCCGCAGGTATGCAAGGTACTGTGTTTCTCTCGATCGAGGCTGTGCAGAGTAAGTGCTTCTTTCTGCTTCTGTTCTCCATTGGTTGGCATCCAGATGCCTGGGACATCGGTCCGAAATGACCATCAAACACAAGCAGCTAATCTGATGTAAACTGGGCATCGGTGCCAACCGGTAGCAACCAAAAATACTCTGACCGAAGGAGGGTTTTTGGCATGTAGAGGAAAAGAATACTAATATTGCTAGTTTTTCAGTTTAAAGGTTTCCTTTCTATGTAGTTTGATGAAATTGACCAATTTGAACTATTACTGTGTTCACAAAGTTCTTGCATGCATGTTTTTTAAAGGGAACACTTGACTCAAAATATGCTATCATCATTTGCTCATTCTCTACCTGTATGAGTTTCTTTCTTCTGTTGAACACAAAAGAAGATATTTTAAGCAAATTTAGTAGCTTAGCTATTGACGGTAGCCGTGGAAAACTTTGGAAGTTAATGTCTGCCGTCAGCAGAGGGTGAGTTTTTGATGACAGAATTTTCGTATTTTGTGTAATATCCCTTTAAAATGAGTAGATTAAAACATCTTTAGTAGTAGTAGTAGTCGTAGTAGTGGTTGAGTAACTGTGCTAAATCAATTGGGTGTGAATAGAAACGAGTGTGTGAGTGACAGATTTACTGTCTGTGCAAAGGTTTGTGCTGTTGTGTGATTTTGGTGTTAATCAACTGATGAAATGCATACAAAAAAATAATAATTATAGCAGACTGACTGTACATCTGTCTGTCACAGCCTTGTTTTTATTCATGTCACATTAAATATATTTAGTCTATGACTAAGATCCATAACTGAGAAAATATGATTATCTTTGATATGACGAAAGATGTTGAAACTTCATTTAAACATGATGACATTTAAATGATAAACAAATGGAAGGATGTGGATTTCCTGGAAATGTGTGTCTATATTATAAATACTAAAGTATAGAGTATTTGATCAGTGTGAGCGTTATTTCAGTGTCATTGATATATTTGTATAGTTTTTGTTAATATTTAAAAAAAAAAGTAACTGTTATTTAACTTCATTTATATATTTATTTAGAAAAAACAAGGCAAGCAAACCTATAAATAAAATAATTATTAATCATTTTAAATTTATAATTCTTTAAATTATTTTAAGTTTTTGTCCTTTTTTACTATATGTCTATATAGTTTTTAAATGAATTTTTAATTTAATACTTTGAGCTTTTTTTTCCTTAAGTATTTAGTTATTTTAGTAATTTAAACTAAATGCAAATGAGAAATGTCTAAGGTTACGTAGGCAACCCACGTTTCCTGAAGGAGGGAACGGAGACATTACATATGAGATCTCGCATGAGAGACCAATCGTCTTCGAGTCTTTGAAAAAAGGCCAATGAATATTGGTGTGCAATAATCACTGCCACGTGCACCTTATCACAGCCTGAGTATAAGAGGGCACGGCTGGATTGCACTTGCAGGTTTTCGCTGAAGAGCCGAGTCGGCGTCAGCGCGACCCAGGGTCGTGGCAAGGGTTCTGGCTGACTGTGGAACAAGTTGTAAATAGCCACAACCCACTGGTGAAGGAAGTCCAGCAGGAGCACAGTCGGGACTGACTCCGCTCTGAGTTCGACTGCGGGGCAGGAGGAGGGGGTTCGCCTTGGCATCGGGGAACCAGTGAAAAGGCACAGCAGCAAGCCAACACCACCGGTCTTCCGGCTACCTGCTTGTCTGATGTAAGACACAGGAAGACACAGCCTGTTCGCGGAGGTCGTAAAACCTGGTGAAGGTGTTGGGTGTCGCCCAGCTCACAGCTCTACAAATATCTGCTAGCGAGGCATCATGCACTAATGCTGAGGTGGAGGCAACACCTTGTGAAGTGGGCTCTCAGACCTAGGGGGCACGGCTCTTCCTGGTATAGATATGACAGGGAGATGGCTTCCACCACCCAATGGACCAGCCTTTGTTTGGAGACAGCATTCCCTTTTTGCTGGCCTCCAAAGCAGACAAAGAGCTGCTGAGAGCGTCTGAAGCTCCGAGTGCGGTCAACATAGAGGCCCAGAATTCAGTGCGTGTTCAATGCTTTGGTGCTGTAAAATGACCATTGTTCTTCTATTCAGGGTTTATTATACTGTATGAACACCTTTTGATCACGTCACCTTACCGTCCCCCCCACTTTAAATTGGAGGTCCCCGACCCTTTTGATGGAGGCCAGAGCAATCAGGAGTGCTGTCTTTAATGACATGTTTCAGCTCGACTGACGCCAAGGGCTCAAAAGGAGCTTGCCGCAGGCTGGTTAGGGTGACGGAAAGGTCCCAAGAGGGTACCGAGGGCGGTCTCTGGGGATTAACCCGATGTGCACCTCTAAGGAAACTTGCGATGAGTTGGTGCTTACCTAGGGACTGGCCGTCCACTGCATCATGGTATGCTGCGATGGCAGCAACATACACTTTAATAGTTGAAGGGGACAGCCTGCGCTCCAACTTTTCCTGCAGGAAGGAAAGCACAACTGCAATCGAACATCTCTGTGGGTCCTCTTGGCGTAAGGAGCACCAGTCGATGAACAGACCCCATCTCAGAGCGTAGGCCTGCCTTGATGAGGGAGCTCTGGACTGAGGTTAGATGGGGACCTCGGAGGGCACTGGGCCCAGAGGTGAGGACATTTGCTCTTTCTGTGAAAATTTGGGTACCTGAATGCACAGATACCACTCCCAATTGCTCTTTTGTTTAGCCCGGTTGCCCAGGGAGGACCTCTTTGCGGCACTGTGTGTACAAGCAAAAAACTGGCTTTGCTCAAGCCTTTAGAAAGGCTACCAGTCTCACAGGTCCCGCTGTCAACTGCCCAGTCAATAGGATGAAGCGGCGAGAGAGCATGAACTCCACAGGAACTCTTTTCAGAAGACTCACACAGCATTCACTGCAACAACGAGAGCGAAAAAAAAGCTGCAAGTGCAAACCAGCCGTGCCCTCTTATACTCACGCTGTGATAAGGTGCACCTGGCTGTCATTATTGCACACCAATATTCATTAGCCTTTTTTCAAAGACTCGAAGACGATTGATCTCTCATGCGAGATCCCATATGTAAGTCGGAGTGAACTCGACTGAAGGGGAACAAAACTTTTACTTCATATTTTTACATATTTAGTTTCGAGAAACAATATTTTGTTATAAAGGTCAACACAGGTATCTGTAGTCTAAATTAAAACAAAATGTCAAATACTAAAATACAGCAGCACCAAAATTAAGTGTAAATGTCATTGCATTAGATCTTTTCTCTTCACTAACTTCACTGCTCTTCATGATTGCCGAAGTCTCTGTGTTTGGTTTAACACGATTCATTCACCGCAGCTAAACACAATCTACTCCTGTAGGTTTTCACGATTGCTTCTAAATGATGTCTGTGCGTCTTTCTTTATAAAACACGACTCTTGTAGTAATGCAGTGACATGCACACACTGGGATCGTCCTGTGCTTGACTCGTACTCTTTTTGAAGTTTTGAGGATTGAATGTGTGTTTAGGTTTCGTGATCCTCGTGTGATTTGTAAAGACAGACAGTAATACCTGTTTTGTGTTTGGCACGTCTGCTGTTGCTACGCCACAGCCTCTGTTGTGCTCATAACATCGCAGAACGGCAACCTTTTCCCCCGAGGGCAAACATCACACTCCCGTCCCAAGCCTCATTCAGAGCCCAGATATAGACGAATGCTTACAGTAACACTCATGACTGATGGTGTTTGGGAAGCGTCCAGCACCTGAAGCTTGATGTGGATCCTCTTCTGCGGTCGGATGAAGTCAGGCAGTAACTGGAAGAGCCTGATTCAGCGCTTTCTGAGTTATTAACAGCGCTAGTGATTTTGTTTTATAGCTGTCAGATCATTCTTTTTATTTAATAAAGTGTTGGTGCTTCATCTTCAGATGTTGCTCATCCACCCCAGGGCAACAAACTAAATATAACGTTTTTTTTACATTATATCTGAACGTTATGTAAAATGTTAATGGCTTAACACCACAATTTATGTGTTTTTCATTGTTTTCCAGCAACCCAAATCTGAGATGTAAAAAAGTTTGTATAAAAGTTTTTGCAAATAAACTTCAAATATATAGTTATAATTAGATATATTGTTATAAAATAAACTAATTAATTATGTATCAAATATAATAAACTCTTATTGTTTATTACACACACACACATATATATATATATATATTAAATTACAACTTTTCATTATTTGATCACAATAAACACTGTATATATATTTAATGCATATTATATATATTTTAAATAACATGTATGTCTTTAAAAAATCTGTAATATTTCAATCATCTTTTGTTCCCTACTATAACATAGTGATTGAAATAATGAAATTAAAATAGCTTGATGAACTCAGGAAACCTGACATGCTGTACAAGGTTCAGGGTGTTTGTATGTATTTACATTTCATCATGACAACATACAGTATTTATGGTTGTTAAAAGGCAAAGACGTAAAGAAAGCAGTGTAAGCCATTGCTTTAATATCAGTCTGGATCTCCTGGATTAATGTCATGGAGCACCGCTGACGCTTTACAACGCTTCTCCACAGCAATGCAAAGCTGCATTCACCTGGAGGACATTTATCTGAGGACAGATAAACGGCTCAGCTAGCAGCTTCATGTCTTATGCAACCCTTCGCTGGCTAATTACACCTTTGATTTTTTTTTTCTTGTTGTTGTTATTCTGGTTATGTAAAAAAAACCATTAAAACCTATATGGCTGCTGGGGATATCACGAGTATTACAGATGTAATCAAATGATGCTGGATCGGCTCGATAACTATTGATGCTTTAACAGGCATTAAATAACTGAGCGCTTCATCAGCTTCTCATAATCTGCATCCTCTGCTTTTCACCTGCATGCCAAAGACTGTCGGGGATTTCAGGAGCATGAGAGTCTTATTAAACAGAGCCCAGACTGGCTTTAACCTCTGGAGCGGCTCAGCTAAACTAAAGCTCTAGCACTGCACATCTCTTGATCGAGTGTCGGTCTCTGTCTGTGCTTTCTGTGGTGTTTGTGTGTCGTATGAACACTGTTAAACGATGGGGAAAGCTTTTCGGGGTGCTTCTGCATTTCTACATGGAGGCGGTAATGGAGAACCTGTATAGCTAAAAATGGGAAAAATAAGTGGCGTAAAAATTATTTTCATTCAAAAATATGTTTTTAATGTCATAAATACTTGAAACAGCAAATAAAGAAATATAATAATCTCCATTTATGGAGATTTTTATTCATTTTTTTTATTTTTAATTGCAGCATTGCATGTAAATATGAAGTTTTTATTTATTTAAACTGCTTTTATTTATATTTTATGATGATGAATGAAATATTCATGACCATTCAAGTTGATTATTTGAAGGACATGAAGACTTTTATTATTTAAGGATGCATTGCTCAGAAGTGAAGACAGCTGTTCAACATTAATAATAATCAGAAATGTTATTTGGAGTAACGATGCTGCAAAAATCAGCTGCGCATCACAGAAATAAATTATAGCTTACAATATATTCACATCGGAAATGGTTCATTTAAATTCGAATAATATTTCACAATTTGACAATATTTTGGAGCAAATAAATCCAGCCTTAGTGACTTTTGAATGTGTGTGTGTGTGTGTGTGTGTGTGTATATAATAAACAGAAGCTCAGCATAGCAAGAAAATCAGTGAATGACTTCTTTTTTGAAAAGTCATATTTAACGTTCAAAACTGCTGTGTCAAAAATTTGAGTCGGGCGTCCACGTTTTTTGTGCTTGATTTGACAGCGACCCTGCGGCTCTTTGATCGGGAGGGAATCTTAGACTTTCCAAATGAAACTCACCTGGCTCTGATCAGACTTCTAGAATGTCCCGCATTCCAGTTCATCATCGTTTCCCTTTGATCTCTGTCTCCCAGGTTACGCCCCGGTAACGGGCATGTGCCACCCGCTGCGGAGCTGCACGCTCAACCACGAAGACGGCTTCTCCTCGGCCTTCGTGGTGGCGCACGAAACCGGACACGTGTAAGTTTACATCTGCTTTTCAGCATGCTATCAGTATTTCAGATCCTGTGCATAAAGCATGCATTTCCAGGAATTGCTCCTGTCTTTTTATAATAACTGTGTTTATGCGCACATTAGCGGTGATGTTAGCAGGAACGCTTTGATACTGGGTGAGGAGTGTTGTTGAACAAGTAAGTTTGAGAGAACTCCGGTGTGGAGAACTGCTGAATTGCATCAGATGCAATGGATGCTCTGCAGTGAATGGGTGCCGTCAGAATGAGAGTCTGATAAAAGCATCAGAATAATCCACAGCACTCCAGAACATCTGGAGAAGACAGAAGATCAAACTAGTCCATAATCTACAGTATAATAACTCTTCTTCCTCTCACGTGATATTAGTTTAGAGCTGTTTTTCTAGTAAATGGTGCTTGATGTATTCAGATTTCTCTCCTGAATGGCTGCTTTTTCAGCAGTTCATTTCTTTAGGTTGTAGTTGTAAAAGGTTGCCCTCGGAGTAGTTTGCGTGTATTTTGTCAGCTGCTTGTGAAGGATGGTGTTAAAGCTCTGCCAGGAAAAAGCTACTCATTCAGCTAGTTTATGAGGCATGAGCATGATAAAATACATAATATGCATATAATATGCATGGAAAGCAGAAAGAACTTTGTAATTGCTCAGCGCGTCCATTGCATTATGATCAAAATGAGTTGAATGCATACTAAAGTATGAACATTCCTGGAGGACATGAACATGGTATGAACATGTACTGCTGAGATGAATGCTGCTCGAGAGCGCCCCCTGTAGAACAGAGAGAGAAAAACAAAGCAAAAACTGGCTTGCATTCCATTCCAGGCCTTAAGTAACTCCTCTCAGACATGAATCATCTTCTGTTCTTCGCTGTGGTCTGTTTCCTCAGAAGGTGATTCATCAGCAATGACTGCAGATTTAGTGTTTGTTGTGTCTCTATGAAATCTGACAGCAGTCACATGAGCTGGAAGCTCTTGTTTCATGAAGTCAGCAGAATCCTGTCTCGTGACTGTACATGCAGGATGTTCCAGCGCTGCTGGGAATGTGGAGAAGCTGCTTCTGTAGTTTAAGACTGTCATAAGCTGATGTATTTGGAATGAACGAGGATACTGTTGTTTTGTTGATGTTTGTAATCCGTCTTTTTTTTTTATTTTTACTTTTTGTTCATCATAATCAGCCTATTAGAATGATTTCTGAAGCATCCTGTCACTAAAGACTGCAGTAGCGATGCTAAAAATGCTACTTTGCTTCACAAGAATAAAACATTTCACAGTATTTTGTAATAATTGTAATAATATTTCACAATATTACTGTATTTTTAATCTAATAAATGCAGCTTTGGTGAGTAATGTAATTTAACTGACAGCAATAAAATTATTGCTAAATGCAATTTAAAAACATTGTAATAAACAATATTACACTATAAATAAGTTTCAATCTTCCCTAAAAATCATCTGTATAGGGATTATAGAGTCATAATGAACAGATTCACTCAGATGATGTCGTGTTGGTGAATCTGATTGTGTTGGATGTTTCAGGCTGGGAATGGAGCATGATGGTCAGGGGAACCGCTGCTCGGACGAGACCAGTATGGGCAGCATCATGGCTCCTCTGGTCCAGGCTGCGTTTCACCGCTATCACTGGTCCCGCTGCAGCAAACAGGAGCTCAACCGATACATCCAGTAAGAAACCCATCCTCAGTATCCGCTGAAGAGGATTTGAGAGATGAAGCATGAATAGGGAGTGAAAATGGGAACATTTATAAATCCTCAAAGTCATCTCTTATTTGAACAGTTGCCACTTGCATGTAAATACGTATTATTTCATTGAACAATAGCCATTGATATTTAGATGCATTAATAGAACACTAGTCATTGAACTACAAACTTATTTCAACGTGTTCAATGAACAGGATTTAAACACGCTACATAAACCGTTTCATGTAGAGTTGAATGTTTACGAAACTAGAACCAAACTCTAGTATTGTGCATAAATGATACTGCTCAGCGTGATGACGTTTAGTGCCTGCGGTCCCATTTAGCAACTTGTTTTTATGTCATAGAATAAAATGTGAGCTTGTGTGAACCGCCAACCTTATTTTAGATCAGTACTCAGTTTTAGATCAGTTTTAGAAAGCTGATCAGTGTTTGTGTGCACTGTATCTCTTTCAGCTCGTATGACTGTCTTCTGGACGATCCGTTCGAGCTGAAATGGCCTAAACTTACTGAGCTTCCCGGGATAAAGTACTCCATGGATGAGCAGTGCCGCTTTGATTTCGGCGTGGGGTATAAGATGTGCACCGCCGTAAGTCCTCCAGCATCTCAGCGTCTCTGTATTTACCTCTGACTGGTTTAAGATGAGATGGGCGGCGTGAGCTTGTTTAATGTGATTTCTGAGTCTATGGCTCTCTCTTCCTCCAGTTCCGCACGTATGATCCGTGTAAGCAGCTGTGGTGCAGTCATCCCGACAATCAGTACTTCTGTAAGACAAAGAAGGGCCCGCCGGTCGACGGGACGGAGTGTGCTCCAGGAAAGGTCAAACTGCACCACCAAACAATTGAATGAAATTGCTATATCACATTTCTCACACAACCTTCAGAAAATGTTTGTATATTCAGTTAACTGGAGAACAATACGGTCAATCTCGCATCAGACTCTTTGTACTTCAGTCATTATCTAAATCCATAATCACTTTATTACAGACTTTGATCTGTGGCTACTGAACACATTTCCATTTCCAAATTCATTACTGTTGTTGCTTAGAACATAACCCACTTATATTTAATATCTTAATAGAGGAATATTTAATTTCCTCTTGAACAATAACCACCCCTGTTAAATCTCATAATTGAACATTAACCATCTATATTTTAATCTCCTAATAGAACAATATCCATTTATATTTAAATATATCTTAAGTAAATATTTTTTTATCTCTAATTGAACAATAGCATTGATACTCCAATATCATACTTGAACAATAGCCATTACTGTTTTAAGATTAATTGAACATTAGCCATTGATATTTCCAGCAATGAATTAAAGAACCTCATAATTTAATCTAATAACTGAACCATAGGATAATTATTTTAAGATTAATTGAACATTAGCTGTTGATATTTTACTCACATAGTTCAACAATAGCCATTAATATTTTAAGATTAATTAAAAAATAGACATTGATACTCTAATTACATAATTGAAGAATAGCATTAATATTTGATTCTCTTAATTGAACAATAGCCATTAATATTTTAATCACATAATTTATCAATCGCCTTTGTTATTTTAATATTAATTGGACAATAGCCATTAATATTTAAATTATATAATTGAAGAATGACATTGATATTTTAATCTGACAAATGAACAATAGCCATTGATATTTTGATATTTTAATATTTTGATATATTGGCTTTGAATCTCATAATTGAGCAATGGCATTTTTATTTTAATATTTATTGAACATGATATTTTAATTACATCATTGAACCATGGATATTTTTATCTCATAATTAAACAATTGCTATTAATATTTTAAGATGAGTTGAACAATAGCAATTGATATTTGAATTAATATTTGAATCTCATAATTGAACAATAGCATTCATATTTTATTATGAATTGAACAATAGCCATTGATGTTTTTAGCAATTAATTGAACAATAGCCTTATACTTCAATCTCATAATTGAACAATAGCTTTATTATTTTTAGATCAATTGAACAATAGACATTAATAGACATTTGAATCTCTCATATGTCAGCTAGTATGTCGATGTATAGTGCTGGTTGTGGGTTAGTGATCCTGGTAAATGCGTGTGTGTTGCAGTGGTGTTTTAAAGGCCACTGCATCTGGAGGTCTTCCCATGAGCCCTACGGTCACGACGGAGGCTGGAGCTCCTGGGGGAAGTTCGGCTCGTGTTCTCGTACCTGCGGAGGAGGCGTTCGGTCCCGCAGCCGTCAGTGCAACAACCCTGTGTGCGTTACAGACCCGTTTACAACAGCTGGAGAGCGAGGGAAACGGCTCTGGTATTCATGAACTCTCTGTCTCTGCAGGCCTGCGTACGGAGGTCGTGACTGTCCAGGGTCCACCTTCGATTATCAGGTCTGTAATACAGAGGACTGTCCTGGCCCTTACGAGGACTTCAGAGCGCAGCAGTGCGTCCAGAGAAGCAACAAGTACCACAATAACATCAAACACACCTGGCTGCCTTATGAACACCCCGACGGTGAGTGAAAGGCTGCTGGATCCTTTTTTTTTTGTTATTTTATAAATGTTTGTTAAGCAGTAAATCAGTATATTATTATGATTTCTGAAGATCATGTGACACTGAAGACCGGAGGAATAATGCTCAAAATACAGCTGAACATCACAGAAATATATTACATTTTGCTGTATATTCACATAGAAAATTTTCACGTTTTTACTGTATTTTTGATCCATTAAATGCAGCCTTGATGAGCAGAAGAGACTTTAAAAACATTTACCCATCCCAAACGTTTAAACGCTACTAAAAAATTGTAACAAAACATCAATTTCTCTACCAATGCTTTTTTTAGAATATGTAGTTTTTTTCTGTCATATATTTCATGTTATTTCAGCCGCCTGGTTAATTTCTGCCTCTGATGCCTGGTGATGAATTCAGTGCTTCTGAAAGAACAGGACCCTGAAACCACTGAATTCACCACAGACACGAGACACTGAGAAGGACGCGGGAACGCAATGTTCCTGGCAGAAACCGGATGCTTATTTTAAGAAATACAGAGCGAGAAGCAGAGAAACGCTGTCCATATACTGTCAAAGCATTAATTAACGTCACGTCTCACTGCTCGACGCACTGACTCTCATTGTGCTTCTCTTCAGCATATTGATTTGAGTCACGGCTCACCTTGAGACACGTTTCTATTTTATACATCTCTCATTTGCATTTCATGAGCTGTGAGCTCTTGACAGTAAGTAGGTGGTCATTTAGCAGACACGTCTGTTCACAGCAGGACTTCATTACGGACAGGCTGTATGAAATGACTTCTGGTCTGCAGCTCATCTGAACGCTGTTATGTAAGCTGCTGGCCCTGGTTTGGGGATCTTCAAGGGCGAGATGTTGATATCTGGTGTCTGTTTGTGTGTTTCAGAGGCTCATAAGTGCGAGTTAAGCTGCCGCTCTAAAGAGACGGGCGAAGTCGTCTTCATGAACCAGGTGATGCATGATGGGACACGCTGCAGTTACACAGATGCGTTCAGCGTCTGCGCTCGAGGAGAGTGTCTGGTGAGAACCGTGTCATGCACATAAACACAGTACTGATACTGTATCTCTGACCCATTAAATTGTATAATGAAGAACAAGAAAACTAACCCTTTAATTGCATAATAAATCAAAAGAAAACTAATAAATAGAACGCAAAATATCATTTTTTATTGAAGACAAGCAGAAAATGAATGAGAGTGCAAGTCTAAAAAGAGCAGGGTTTTGTAAAGAATAGAATTAAAGTAGAGAGTTCTAGAGTTAGAGTCAAATCAAGATGTGTTTTAGCCAATTCCTGAAGATTTTAGTTATGATCTGTTTGAGTGTGAATGAATGGCTCCCGTCTGTCTCTTCTGATCAGAACGTCGGCTGTGATAAGGAGGTGGGGTCGTACAAACAGGAGGATAAATGCGGCGTCTGTGAGGGAGATAATTCTCACTGTCGAACCGTCAAACTCACGCTCACTAAAACCCCCAAGAAGACAGGTACACACTCACACACTCCGGAGCAAACCACGCTTCAGTATTTACTACAGCAGCATTTACTTCAGTCTTTCTTTGTGGCTTAAAAACACTCCTCAGGACAAACACAGTTCATATTAGACTTTATTTTGAATCTATAAGCTCGAGTCTGGTTTATCAGAGTACTACAGTAAAACAAAATCTTTATATAAAACGTGTGTAGTATAGCTATTAAACCATTTTCATTAATACATTAATACATATTTATAAATAAATAAATTGGAAATTTTGATAAAACTACATAAAATAATATGAATTGTGTTCAAGTTACTAACTGAAGCAAAATATGTTAAAAAATATTAAAATGCATTTTTGTTAAAACTAAAAATATTTGTATTATTTTAAAAGTATTGTAGTCAAATGATTATACTCATCTAAAATAAGTTTAAATTTTTTTTTTTACAAAATATAGTGTGTGTACTGTGTAAATGCATCTTGTATAATATATATATATATAAATACACATTCATGGATATATTTAAGAAAAATATGTTGTTTATATAATATATATTTCTCTGTAATATAAATAATATAAATGTAAATATATACATGTAAATACATATTTTAAAAATATATACTGTGTGTGTGTTTATATATGCATAAAAAATATACATACTGTAGCACACTCATATATTCTGTAAGCAAAAACTTTTATTGTGATGTGAATAATCACGATTAAGCACTATTTTAAAACCAAATGAAAAGTAAATGTTACCTAGGCAAAAATAATAAATATATATATACATATACAGTATATAAAAATAAGTCTAGTTTGTATTTTACTCCTAAATTGTTTTAATATTTATTCTTGTAAAGATTACTACTTTAGTGCTAAAGGCTTTATTTGCTTTATACAATATATAATTAATGATTTTGTGATAATATAAGCAGGACCTTTTCTTCATGAGGGTTATTTATCAAGTAGTTTCTTGTCAAACATGTAAAGTGCCTCGGGCCAAAAGTAACGATCAGCTCTCTTCCTCTGAATCTCTACAGCATCTTCACACTTTCTCGTCTGGATGAATATCACCAAATCGCTTAAAATCAGAAAAATAAGATTGATTTCTTTTGGCACAGTAATGAGAATTTGTGTGGTAAAATATGTTTTATTACTATGCAAATAACTTCATTAGTGCTAAATATGCCTCATTAGCTTTAAGCAAAATACAATTTATCCTCTTAACCTGAAAGACCAGGCTGTTTATTGTCAAGCAGGATGACTTGAGCTCTCGCTCTGTGTGTTAGGTTTGCTGAAGATGTTTGATATTCCTGCCGGCGCTCGGCACATTGTGATCGAGGAGAATGAAACATCGCCTCATGTAATTGGTAAGTACATGTGCACTTTTAAGGAGGAATCAATGCTTTTCTCCAGCGGCACAAACCCAGGGCATCGTATTGAGACCAATTACTGCCTTCCAATCATGCTTGGTGTGCAATTTAGATTCCCCAGCATCTCTCAGATTGGCTTAAGCAGCTTGTGCTAATGGGTATGTTTGTATTTCTTTCTTTGCTTTGAATCCCTGAGCTCCTGCTGAAAGCCTGATTTATTATCAGAGAAAATATGAAGTGTTTAAATGTAAAGTGCGCAGGTTAATTGTATGACAGTAAAACAGCATGCACATGGGTTGACTGCTGTTACTATTTGTGTAAATTATAGCATATAGAGTTTATTGTATGCTGTAGAGCAGTGTTAACAAAAACCAAAACTATTTATAAAAAAAAAGTACATTTCATTAATGCTCTGTCAGAAGCAGTTTTTACAGTACATAAATACATGAAGGGAAATTTATAATAAAACTAAAATATCAAATTTAGATTAAACACTAAATAACATTTACAAACTACAATCAAATGTGTAAACTGAAGTTCTAAATTCCTAATACTAAAATAAAAAAAAAAAAAAAAAATTTTTAGATAAAAAATATGTAAACTAAATATTAATATTTTAATTATTATAGGATGAGAAACATTTAAAACAATAGTATGATACATTATATCACATATTTATCTTTTATTTAAAGTGTTTAATTAACATTTCTGTAAAAAAAGTTATATTTTACATTTTATCTTACATTAGTTTTTTATATATATAAACCGGAAACATAAAATAAGTAAAATAAATGAATGCATAAATAATAATTATAATGCATAAAATGTAAATGTACTATAAAATGTATAATAGGTTGAAACATTTATAATTAAATGATGCGTGTTGTTTTTAAAGATATTCTCTGGTTATTAATAGAATCCCACAGTTGTTGTTAATAGAGCTGAGGTCATATTGAACCAATACTTTTCCTCTAAATATGTTTCTTTCCCGTCTGTCTGTGCCTGTGTTCCTCAGCCGTTAAAAATCAGGTCACTGGCAGTTTCATCTTGAACGCCAAGGGAGAAGAAATCACATCCAAGACTTTTATTGAGAACGGGCTGGAGTGGGAATATTCGGTGGCAAACGGCAAAGAATCACTGAAGGCCATCGGCCCGCTGCACGAAGGCATCGTGGTGCTGGTAAGAGCGGCGTAACGCTGGTGGAGTTTGATCGAGTCGATTTGGTAGATGTTGAGTTTGAGTTTGTCGCTCTGAACAGGTTGTACCTCAGGCTGAGGAAACCAAGATCAACTTGAGCTACAAATACATCATTCATGAAGATCTTCTGCCGGTCATCACCAACAATAATGTGCTGCTGGCCGAACTGGACACGTACGAGTGGGCACTAAAGAGCTGGTCACAGTGCTCCAAACCCTGCGGCGGAGGTGTGCATGAAGCATCATTACAAACATATTTTATAATGGAATTTATTATTGATGCAAAGCTGAATTTGTAATTATGAGAAAAAAGATGCACAATTGTGTCACAATTCCAATCTTCAAGATGTAAACTTCCAATTGGGAAAAAAGAGTCAGAATTCCAGGACAAAAACAAACATTTGCAAGATTAAACTCTGAACTTTGAGATACAACTTTACTATTATGAGAAACTTTGTGATATAACTTGGTATTGCGAGAAAAAAAAGGACTTTAAGATGTACACTCACGAAAAAATTCAGAATTGTGCGATAAAAAGTTGCAATTACCATTTTTATTCCATGGCAGAAACAAGCTTCCATAATTCTTACTGTATTTTAAATGCATCTGGGTGAGCATAAGATACTTGTTTCAAAAACACAAATAAAATCATAATTATTTCAAGCGTTTGACCAATAGTGTATAAATGCATTTTTATCAGGTGTCCAGTACACTAAATATGGCTGTCGGAGGAAGAGCGACGGGCGTTTGGTTCACAGGAACCTTTGCGAGGTCAGTAAAAAGCCCAAACCCATCCGGAAACGCTGCAACACCAACAGCTGCAGCCAGCCCACGTGAGTAATTTCAATATTTAATAACACGTTAAAATCAAAAGTTGTAACTGTTATTTAATGAGCTAACAGTGGTATTTTTTTTTACAAAGATTAATAACTTCTGTAGCAAATGGAGCAATTGCGTATTATTAATGTTTATGCATTAGCTAATGAGATCTTACTGTAAAGTTTTGTGTTGCTTCATAAAATTTAAAGTAATAGTTCACCCAAAATTGGGAAATCTGTAAAAAAAATTACTCACTCATGCCGTTCCAAACCCATAAGTCCTTCATTCATCTTTGGAACACAAATGAATCCTAACATGTAGCAAGGATGTCATATAAAGGGGTTATATGATGTTGCTGTTCTGGAACAGTGTTGGAAACACAACTTAACACTGATTTCTAGTTGTGTCCTCTTCTGGAAACACAAACAAAATAGTTTGACTTTTACAACGACACACAGCGTCTCCAGAACATGGCGCCTG
>JAUCNO010001034.1:154899-190046 GCA_032353835.1 Enteromius viviparus
ACACAGGCACACACACAGGCACACACACAGGCACACACACAGGCACACACACAGGCACACACACAGGCACACACACAGGCACACACACAAAGACATTTATATTTCTGTGTGAACTATGAGACTCTGTCAGGTAATGAACTGCATCTCACTTGTCAGATCCGTCCTGAACAGCGACTTTGGCATAAAGAACGTCCACCATCGACGGGTCATCATTCATATACTCAATTCCTCTGACCTCCACAGGAAGTGGTTTTGCTTCAGTTAAATCTCTGCAGAGACAAAGCAGCATGATCCATGAGCACACACCATGCTGACCATCCCTGCGGTCTGTTCTGATGCAGTAGTGACCTGATCACATCCTGACACTGCTGCAGGAGCTCGTTGGCGCGCGTCACTTCCTGTTCGTTCAGCAGGGCCAGAGTGCCGACGGTCAGGTGGAGTTTAGCCGGGTTCTGGAAAATACTCTCATCCACGCCTGCGTCCTGCACGTTACAACCAAACCATCAATCCACTAAACACTCACAACACAGGGGATTTATTTTAATATTATGTTATTTTTAAATTACATTACAGTAAATGACATTACATCCCTTACAATATAATGCCAAATACAATAAACATAATACTTATAAAAATATTATATTTAATTATTGCATTACCTACTGACAATAAGATTAGATAATTTAATATAACCTACACACACACATTATTATTAGTAGTAGTATTATTATATTAAATAGCATATAATATATAAATATATATCTATATAATATATGAATCCTAACAAGCCTTTTTATTACATTAACTGTACAGTTTTATTGTAGTAAATTGGTTTTAACTACTATCAATAGTAAAATAATATATAATATACTACAATACAATACCTCTATTATTATATTAATGCATACTGAACTCTATTGGAGTATGTGAGGTGTCCTCACCTGTCCACAGCGCTCCAGCACCTGCTCTCTAAAGCGCAGGAAGCCCTGCTGCACCTGACGGTGGTTTAGTGCAAACGACAGGAAGTGTGTGAACGGCTGCTTCCTGCGAAAGCTGTCGATCAAAACCTCAACACGCGTTACAGCCGAGACGACGGCTGCTCTGTGTGCACCTGTGATCACTAAACACAAACAAACACACACCGCCATCAAACCACAGGAAGAACATACAGTTCTCACCGCTGCTGCCAGAACATTCTGACCCCTGAAGCACCCCTATTTTTATGCAGGAACACTTTCAGTCGCACAAGGCATCGTGTGCGTTCATTCAACGCTAACCAAAACATGCCGTGCTCTGCCTCGGAGTGTGTTCAGGTACAGATCAGGTGTTTCTCAGGATGATGTGGTTCGTAGCACACACAGCTCAGACATGATGTTCTGAGTTCAGCAGTGTTCATGCACTTCACAGATGCTTTATTCATTCCCTGGAGTCTGTAGGGTGAGTTTCTCACCGATCTGTCCCTCCACGCCTTGCTTCGGGATGCTGATGGAAGTTTTAGTCTCTGATTCCAGTCGTTTACGAGTCTCTCCCTTCTTTCCGATGATATACCTGAGAAAATACAAGATCACGGTTGAGCTCAGAACTTCATAGAAGAAAACAAGAGTTCAATATTAATTTTGTGAATTTAACACATAACATAAACAATTAAATACAATATTAATTTTGTGAATAAATACAATAAATTATTTTATACTATTTTCATTTTGTGAATATATAACAATTTATTGTATATTCATTTTCTGGATATGTAATATAATATTTTGAGAAAATAGTATACAAAAACATTGTATGTTATACCTTTTATTTAAATTAAATTGCCTATTTTATTAACTTTGTATTTATTAAATTAAATAATAAAAATTATTAATTTCATGCAATAACTATGAAGACAAAAAACTTGCAATACAGAAAGAAAAAAAACTAAACTGCAAGATGAAATTACCAGATATAAATTCAAAATTGTGAGAAATTAAGTCATAACTGCAAAATCTTAACTCAAAATAGCGAAACCTAAACTTGGAAGAAATAAAGTCAAATCTATCAACATATTTATAATACTCAAGACCTACTGATATATACAAATATTAATTTAACTTTACATAATAAAGCCTAAAATGTGTGTTTATGTGACTCTTAATGAGGATTGTGTGATATTGTCCTTTAAATGCAAAATATTAAAACAATTAAATAAACCAAGTATGTCTTTTATTGGACTACAGAACTACTTCTGTACAATTAAAGTACAAAAAAATGCATTTGTAGTTTACTGAGCATGAAATAAATGTAACACATTTAAGGATGTGTATTTTTCACTAAGGTGGAATCTACCAATTCTTACTTGCAAGAAATAAAGTGTTTTTACAACTTGTCTTGTGAGAGTGATCTAGAAGAGACTAACTTGTAAAGGACACTGGGCACGTCTATGGCACACCGGAAGCCTCGGTCCGTCTGCTCGATGTTATAAGAGTCACACGGCTCGTCCAGACACTGCTCAGATGCTGCGGAGCAACACATTCACATTATATGATGCCACACTAACATACATATATATATATAGACAGACCTGTTCCCGAATATGAATAATCATCCTCTTCTTCTTCGTAGGTTTCCTCCTGAACAGGATTCTTCCTGTAAATTCTGCCACTGATGTTAACCAGAACCGGCCTCAAGACTTCCATCACACGAAAACTGCTGAATGAGGAAGACATCACGGTTCATTTACACACAGACGTTAATGTGCCATAAATTATTCCAGAATTTGCCATAAATTATTCCAGTTAAATTAACTGGATAATATTTAATTAAACACATTCCAAAAAAAAAATTTTAAACCGATATATAAAAAAAAATGCAAGACAGTTGAAAAATTTAAGCAAAATAATAATGTTTAAATATTTAATGTGTTATATTTCCCACTGAAGCTAAATGATTTAATATAATATATAATAATATATGCATTTAATATAGAAAATATATACATTTAATTTATCTCTTAATTCGTTTGCTGCTAATTTCTGAGTCATAATTAGTGAAGTAATCCACTAAAACTTCCAATTTAATAAGATACTCAAATTTCTGAAGACCAGCATTTTATATTAATCAGCACAAAATGGATGTATCTAAGACTAGTCGGTAAAAATTGCAGTTTTTATACTAGTTCTCACTAAAACACAATTGTCGAAAATCATACAAGGTGCAAAAAACTGTAAAATCTTGAAAATCTGAAAATGTGCAGCTCACGAGAGGAAACACTGAAATGCACCACTAAGAAGTTTAAATGTCTTTCATATTTTATCATATTTGCACGCATGTGCTTCATTTGACTGGATGACTGCGACACTGATAAACCACAAAACGAGGGTGAAAACAACTCAGTGAAAAAACATAAACTCACAGGAAAGCATGAACAGTAATTATTAAACGATCACTCTTTCTACCTTCGTGCTGTGTTTGATCGCGTGAAACCGTGGACGGAAACGAGACTTCGCACTTACATCCGCTTTCATCGTCACGCTTAAAAGTCCTCAGCTGAGAGGAAAAATATATAATATTTTTCATATACAATAAAATATTTAATGGTTATCCTATTAACATATGCACTAAACATTTAAATAATAAAGAAGGGAACTATTTTGTACTTTTAATAAACCAGTCAACGTACGTCTCTATTACGTTTTAGTGTTTATTTCATATTTAGTTTCAATTTGAAAATACATGACATTGTGTACAATAATAATTCAGAAAGTCCAAAAACGTAAAATGAAATAAAAATAAATAAACAGGCCTTATAACGTTAGCCTCTTTACGCCGCGACTTTAGGGGGCGCCCTGCGTCCGATCAGCGTCAGACTGACATAAACAAACACACTGAAGAAGCGGCGGCGGTTTCGGGTGACGCAGGTTATCAACAAATACTACACGATTTTAACACAAGTTTAACTTTTTTATGTCTTTATTTATATATATATATTGCTCTTGAAACGGGTATTAAGTGTGGAGTAGTTATAATGGCGCATGATTTGAGCTCGAGTGTTGCTTTTGGGAGTTAAAATGTTCAATACCATTTAATAATTTGTATTTTTAATAAAAATGTCAAAGTTGAAAAGAAGTAATATAAAGAAACATTGAGTTCTATATCTTTTTGATTGTTCTGCGTCTATGGGCTGTTACATAATGCTTTTATTAAAAGCGTGAAGCTTTTGTAAAGACCTAAGAGTCGTGTTTACATTTTTACAAGTGCAAATGTTTTTATTAATGTTTTACAAATGCATACAGTTTATTAGTTATTTAAGTTAATAAAAAGAACAAACTAACATGTTTAAGAAAACTAGGTGTGTGAATTAATTTTAGGTGATCTAGAGTCTTTAGTAGTAGTACTAAACTTGTATGAACTCCCATGTTGTGGTGTTGGTGTGATCTGTAGATTGTGAATGGCAGCGTCTTCGTCCTCGTCCTCGGCCGGAGGAGTCAGTGGCAGCTCAGTGACCGGATCCGGCTTCAGCGCTTCAGAGCTCATCCCGCCCAGAAAAGTGCTCTACACCTACCCCAAAGGAGCTGGAGAGATGATGGAGGGTGTGTGTGCCCTTTACCTCTTTTTTTAGCATTTGTTTTTGTCCCTCTGACGCTCAGAAACGGCACATCCGGTCATCACATAAGCCTGTTATGCAAACAGTTTTTCCCAGTTTAGGTCTTTCACTGGTGCCTCTTTTGTTGTGAAATCCTTCTCGAATCTGAGCGTGGTTTCTGGGTCATTTGCTCAGCGGACGGGGCTCATTCCCGTCTGTTAGTTAATGAGCTCAGCAGAGACAGAAACAAAAGGAGCAGTGGCTCAGAACACTCTGTGACCTGTTTGTTTGTTTGTTTGTTACAGAGCATTTTCTCATCTACTGTATTTTTCCACAGATGGATCTGATAGGTTTTTATGCGAGTCTGTGTTCAGCTATCAAGTGGCGTCCACGCTGAAGCAGGTTAAACATGGTGAGTTAAGATACAAACACCCTCAAATCCTTCACAAACAGGTCATCCGAGGTATGTCCTAGCGATGAATGCTCTGCAGTGAATGGGTGCCGTCAGAATGAGAGTCTGATAAAAACCATCAGAATAATCCACAGAACATCTGGAGAAGACAGAAGATCAAACTAATCCAGCATTAATATGTTTTTAAAGGGATAGTTCATCCAAAAATGAAAATGATCCTTTTTTTTACTCCTCTTTGGAGCATCCTCGGTAATCTATAATAACTTTTCCTGCCGTCCATCTCCTGTCATCTCTCACATCAAAATCCAGACACGTAATTTAGAGCTGTTTTGGCTTGATTCTCTCCTGATTCAGACCAGAACACTTTCACCGGAGGAAGAGTTATGGATTATGGACTCATATTTTTATTTAAAAAACCTTCTGTCTTCTCCAGGTGTTACCTGATAGAGTGCTGTGGATTATTGGGATGTTATTATCAGCTCTCATTCTGACGGCACCCATTCACTGAGGGCAAATTAGAATTTTAGGGTGAAATATTCCTTTAAAGCTGGAGCTGTACCGATGGTTGATCAGGACTGTCTCTGATCTCAGATCAGCAGGTGTCGCGGATGGAGCGTCTGGCTGGACTGGTGGAGCAGTTGGAGGCAGACGAGTGGAAATATAAACCCATCGAGCAGCTCCTGGGATTCACCACCTCATGACTGCATTCAGAGCGGACGGATCAGTTTCTCCGCTTGTAAACATATTCATTAGTTTTCCTCATCTTGAATGAGCTGAAGTTCGGATGAACGTAGCTGTGTGTTGTTTTGCACTGCTTTATAACGTGTTTGTGATCATGTATGTAAATATGCATTGTGTTTTTTAGATACAGCCTTAGGAATATGTTAAATAACCCCATGTTTTCACAGTGTAGATTTTTACATTTAAGTACACGTACAATAAAAGCCTTTTTAAGCACAATTCATAATGTTGCATGAATTAATTAAAATGCTGATCACAGGTACATTAACATCTACATCTGCATTGATTTGATTTATCTGTTTATGTGCTCAATAAATAAATACAGAAAATGTATTTAAATTGCATATTGGATTACACTTTAGTTTTTATTAAATTAATGCAATGCACGATTTGTCAGTCATACAGAAATCTTGTTTTTATTTACAAAATATTATATGTATCAAATATATTTAGCTTAAATCTGCAAAAAACAATTGCATTTATTCCCTTAAATGAATATAGTTTAATATATAATTTAATATAATATTAAATATAATTTAAATATGAATAAATAGTTAAAATGCATGGGCTTGACACATGCTTCAAATAAATAAATATACCAGATAGTCCAGTCTGCTTCATTCATATATGTCTGACAAATATGCATTAAAATCTTATGTTTTATTGGTATAATTTATTTATTTATTGTATTTTACATTTATTATTAAACAAAGCTTGCTCACATTGTGTCATGTTAAAATCTCACAGAAACTTCAAGCCATGCTTCTGTCAGTGTGTTTTGTTATTCACAGTGTAAGTCATTAGTAAAGAGCAAAAGAGTGTCATATTTAAATATTTTTCCCAGTGCACAATAGTTTTTCAGTGACTTAAGTCAGTGTGTGTGTGTTTATTAGCTTTCTGTTATTTAGTCAACCGAGCATGTGTGGGAAACTAAAACAACGGCTGAGGGTTTGTTTCTGAGACAGACGTGGGAGTCCTGTAGGAACACGGAGAGGGGGAGGACACACTGACCGAACGATGGACAGCTGTGTGGAGATAAAAAAAAATAAGAGCCTCGGTCTTTGTCCTTGAGCTGAGGCTCCTGCAGAACAACAAGCTCATTGCTCAATCAAGCTCTCGTGTTCATCACCTAAAACCAGCTCTCTGCTTTTGTGGAAATAATCAGAAGAAAAGTTAAAGCTTGAGGGGAAAGGGAAAGCAATGCAATGTGATCCTTGTGTAAACATCGCTTGAGTTCCTGCAGAAGCTGGAGGAAGCCCTGAACCTCAGTAGATGTTTATCAGCCTTCATCGAAGCAGTCAGCAGAGCTGTTTCTGAATGAAAGTACTGAATGTTCTGTTCTCTTCTAGATGAGATGTTGATTTGTCTACTTCTGTATTCGAGAGAAGGGCGTTTCTTACAGCCGGAAACAAAGGGTGGAGCTCATCAAAAATGCATTTCTTTCTTTCTTTCTTTTTCTTTTTTGTGAAAAATGCATTCTTATCATTCTCAATTAGTGATCTCTGTTATATTTTCATTTAAATATATTGTTGTTAATGATCATTTAAAGGAATGATGTGTGTGTGTGAGTTTTTTTGCATGTTATTACTCTTTTATAATTTTTTTAATATGTTTTTATTGTGTTAGCTAGCATTTGTATTATTAAATGTAATACACAATGAAAAAAAGTGTCAAAAGTCATCTGTTTTCAAATTAACTCTACATAGATCATATAAATATACTTTACATTTCCTTCTATGAACTTGTTGCTTCTATAGTTTAGTTATATTTAGTATGAGGAGTGTAGGCTCTTTTCTCAGCAGAATAACAGACTGGTTCCGTTGTTGATTTCATGGCAACATTCCCTTAATGCCCATAAAATATATGACCCTCAGCAGAGCGAGATGTAAATGAAGTGGGACGGTATGTTTTGTTCCTGGACGGGGGACACGTGTCTTTGTTTTTCTGCGGTTCCTCCTACATACGAAGGGAACTGTTTGTCCTCCTCTGCTGAAGTTTGGCTTCCGTCCAACAAACCTCCAGTGCATTACATGCAGAAGAATGCGTGCAGCAAAGTCCAGCTGCTGAAACTTCACGTAATAGATTCTTGAGCTTTCCAAACTTTATTTGTTTGGTTGCTTAATTCCTTGTCCTGAAGGAACGGAGCGGTTTATTATTCACTGTAGAGGTGGTCAAAGGCTTTGATTCAAATGGACAAACGGCTTTAAGTTTTAACCAGGAAACCTTCCAGCTATTATTGCAGTCATGAGGCTGTATATGAGTTTTACTCAACATGTTTTTGATCCAAAGTAACCTGGTGTTGTAATTTTAGCCATGTTTTAGGATTAAACTCGTGCCCTAGTTTTAAAGAAATACCGAGGAGTATTTTTCCCAAAGTAACCACATCTCTGTTACTGTTTATGAGCAATAATGATTGAACAAACACTTCTTATGACACCTTGTGTATCTGCTAGATAGAAATATATAATCCTAGGGACGTAAAGTCAGAGGTGCGAGATGTAAAGCTGGAATCACAAGACATAAAGAGAGACGTAAAGTCAATAACAAGACATAAAGTCAGAATATGAGACAAAATATAAGTCTGAATTGTAAGACATAAAGAAAAGTAAAGTCAATAAACAGATGTAAAGTCAGAATTGTTGAATGTAAAGTCTGAATCATAAGATTTAAAGTCAAAATATGAGACAAAATATCAGAAATACACGACGAATTCTGAGACATGAAGTAAATAACAAGACGTAAAGTCATAATTGTGAATCACACAACATTAAACTTGTATTGAGATGTAAAGTCAGAATGTTGTAAATAAGAAATAAAGGTAAATCAGCCATGCATGTATGCTCAGAAAAGTCATCTGCTGTGGTAATACATGCTAAAATTACTTCCTTCCTCAGGACTGAGGTGCTTTTTTCATTCACCAAGCGTCTTTAAGACACATTTGGCAGAGGTCAGATCTTCAGTTGTCCTCAAGCCCAGATCTGCTGAGGTGTGAAAAAAACCACCAGGCTTTTCTAGAAGCACCACATAAACATGTGCTATAGTCTGGTTTAACGCAGAAAAACTCTTCGGACAGACATTCTGAGGCCCATTAATGTTTGTGTATTCATGCGGCTGAACGGATTCAAATGCATTATATGCAAAGGATTTGAGGAAAAACACACCCTTGGCTAGCAAACAGAGGACAGGAATGCGCCTGTCCATGTGGGACGGTCTCTGCTGACCAGCAACAGCCCTTCGTTCTAAACTAGGAAACTATTAACCCTTCCCTAACCTCCCCCGACTGCAGGGTTTCACGCTTTACAGCCCAATTCCACCCACTTTAGCTTAAAGACAAAGTCTCAATCAAATTACATCTTACTTTATAGTGAATTCATTCCAGTGAAGACTACTTTTTAAGGTAGTTGGAGCTTTCTAATGTGTGTTAGTTTCAGGGGCTTCAGGTGAAAACTCACAACAAACACACTTTTAGCACTTTAGTTGGGTTACTGTGTCCTTTTTAATGATTATTTTAGATGAAAAAACACTAAGGACAGTGTGTGTTTATTTCTTTAACACTATAGAAAAGCATTACTCTTATATTTAACTCATAAAACTTGGATTTCTTGGTACAATATGTTAATTCAGAGACTGAATATTTTTTTTATTTAAATAAAAACTGTTGTTTTAAATGTTTCCATTTTTAGTTTACTGTTTTGTTTTTACTAGTTTAACTAGTCACCATTTAGTAAAGAGCAAACATGAAAACTCCCCAAAAATTCAGATCCTAAACGCAAACTTTTGGTGCTTTTAGTTTGGCTAAAATCTAAGGAAAAGTTTACATTTAAGGTTTTATAAACTATAAAAAGTGCTAAACTGCAATTTGTAACTATTTGATTTTATTTACACAAAACTTTTTTTTTTTGGTATGCAAATCTAATTAGCTCTTTGAATAAAACCAGTTGTTTAATAGGTTTCGGGTTAAAATTTAGTAACTTGCAATCATTTTTTATCATCAAAAGTACAAATGTGCGCATTCAGACCCCTTCTGGCATTTTCACTTTGGTACTTCTGTGACTTTTACAAAAAAAAAAAAAAGCTTTAAAACTCTACATTTTAGGTCTTATAAACTATAAAAAAGTTTTTATAAGTAATAAACTGCAACTTTTTATTACTTTTAACTATTTCTAATTCACAAGCTATAAAACTTTTGTTAGTATATTTAGGTCTTTGAATAAAGTTTAACTAGTCAAATAGTTTCACATGCTAACAATAATAAGAGATCGACAGCTAAAGTTGTGTACAATGCAGTATATATCAGCGTTTCCAAAAGTATTTCATGCTAACAACCTGTAAGAAACCCAGCAGGCTTGAATTATTGGATAAGGACGCATTTGGCCTCATGCATCTCTCAGTGTGTTTATTTAGTTGAAATCATCAGTCATTGTGTGGCTCTTCCTGCACGTACTCAATAAAACGCATCTTCGGAGTCAGTATTTCACAATTCTGTTTCGATGCGAAATGCAAATCACTAAATCGTCCAATCAAACCACAAACAAATGCGCAGACGTGAGATTCGCCACTGCATGTCCTGAGCTGAAGACAAAAGGTGATGTGAGAAGCGCACCTCCTCCACCGCAGACAATAGCGACGCTCTCATTGATCAGCGCTGCTGCGTGTTACCAGGCGAACTTGGGACGCGAAAGACGTGACATAGACGCCGATTGGCTGGAAAGTCCCGGGGGGCGTGGCCGGCGCCGCCGGTATATAATCAGGCGCAGAAAGGGTTGCGTCAGTGTTTGCAGAACTCACTGCGGATACGAACAGCTGCTGCACTTATTCCACTTCTCGCAAGGCTTTGTTGGTTGCTGGTCTTTGTTACGGACCTTTACATCTGCGGGAAACTACCGACAATTCATCACACGTGAGGATCTACAGTACTGAATACCGGTAAGCGGCTTATTTGATGATTTGTCGGTGTTTAACAAGCGCTTTTTGTATTGTCTTCATTGTAGTTCATTCAAACCAATGCGAGACAAAAGTATGCTGCGTTTCTGATCATCACGGTTTATATTCGATTACATCAGCACTGCAGAATTAGTCAAATAACTGGCTAATGCAAGTTAAAATAAAATGCTTTGTTGTCTGACTTGTTTACTCTGCAGTGATGATTTCCTTGCTTAGTATTGTCTTGTTTTCCTGTACAATTATCCATTGATGAGAAGCAAAGTGGCTTATTATATCTTATATTAGAGGTTAAAAGCTATACATTTTAATTTAAAGGGAAAGGAATTTTTCTCACCCTGCTGGCAGATTCTTATGCATGAAGTAACTTTCCAATGCAAAAGCATGCATGACTTCTTTGTATTCAATTTGCTTGTAAATGCATCTTGTTTGCAAATTTTTACTGGAGAGGCTAAATATGCAATTTCTAATTTTGTTTTGCAATGCACCAGCTGCTTTTGTGTCTTGTGCGTTAATAATAAAACCAAATCTTCTCTCTTACAGTCATTCCAAGACACAACAATGCAGGAGCAGCTGATTTCCAGCCTTTCATCTGAAGACACCAGTCTCCCGTCCACACCAACATCTGACGCTCCATCCAAACGCTTGTCCTGGAGCAAACTGATGCAGAAACTGCACAGCAGCCAAAGCCTGGACTCCGATTCAGACAATCACAGCAGCACAGACGATGCATCAGATGCAGGTAAATGCGCACTTCTTGCTTGCATATATTGCATGCAACTTCGGTTTCAAGTTCTCGAGTCTAATGCATGCATTTGTCTCCTGCAGGTTCAATATCCCTAGCCGACCTGTCTGAATCAGACTTGTTTTTTGACCCGGCCGAAGAGGCGTTGTGCAAAGAAGTGGTACAGCTCATCGCACTTAACCTGACCGATGCCAAAGACGGCGTCCTGCACTGTTCCAAGCTGCTGATTCCAGAGAAACTCCTGGAGCACATCGGTCAGGAGCTGGTGCATCTGTCGGTCAGCGAGCCCTGTGGCCTCCGCGGGGCTCTGGTTGACCTCTGCGTGGAGCAGGATGGCAGCTGTGAAGCTGTGGGACAGATTGCGGTCGACCCATATCTAGTGCCAACCTTCCAGCTCACACTTGTGCTGAGGCTCGACTCCCAGGGCTTCTGGCCAAAAATCCAGGGGCTTTTCGCTGGCAGATCGCCTGCGTCTCCGGTGGTTAGACGTGCACTTAAACTGAGCACTGGATTTAGAGTTATCAAAAGAAAACTGTACAGCTCTGAAGAGCTTTTGATCGAAGAATGCTGAGACCGACGTGTCACAGACTTTTATTAGCTTTTAAAACGAAGCCGTGTGGTCTCCCGAGAGAGACCTGATTGTTATATGACTGTAAGCAGTGAATGACCAGCTCGCAGGGCATTTGTAATGCAATGTAGGGTATATGAAAAAAGACTTTTGTAAGACAATTTTATGTTGCACTTTTGCTGACGTTCTAGTGAAGCAGGAGTTTTCAGGCTGCTGTTGAAAGGTTTACCTCAGGTTCATGGAAACCAAATGTGGCAGCTATTTTCCATGTAACAAACTTGACCTTTTTTGTTATTCAAGTGCCAGATTGTTCAAAGATGTATGTGGATGCAGTTATTGTTCACTTAGATCAAACGGAGGTGCTTTTTTTTTTTTTTTTTTTTTTTTTAACATATGCGTATTTCATGCATCTTATTTATTTGATATTCAAATGAAATGGTTCTGGGGTTTTTTGTACTTGAACGAAATGCAGAAAATAAATTATCTTTTTAAAGAAACAATCAATCAGTGTTGGGTTTCTTTATGCATTTGGCCAATGACTAAAGTAATTTGAATTGCATTAATGCATTACCATATTTTTGCCTTCTCTGGGAATTAGGAAGATGAATTTTGACTTAACAGTATTTTAATAGCAGCTCCTTGCAAAGTTGCCTTTTATTTAACTCCATAAATATGCTTCAATGACTTAATTCATGTGATTTGAAGTAGTGACAGAGTTTTGATCAATAATTAAGTGCTATACAATAATAAAAAATAAAAAAAACTGCATATTATAGCATTATAAAGTTAATTCAGTAATTATGCTTTGTAACGCACCTTTTATGATGCACAGTATGATCTCAAATAAAGGTAACCAGTTATTATACAATATCTGTTCCATTATTACACTTTCAGACGGTATCAAAAAAACATGACAATCAACCAACTTCAAATGAAACCAATCAATGAATATAATTCCATCAGTGTCTCCGCAATGGATGTGAATGGGTGCCGTCAGAATAATGCACAGCACTCCAGTCCATCAGTTGACATCTCGAATAGACAAAAACTGAAAGATGTGTTGAACTATAAACAGAGGCACAATCCATGACATAATCCAGCCCCATATTTGTTTAGAGCTGTTTTGATCTGTGCAGATACAGACCACAACACTTGCTGGAGGATTATATTTTTAGTTAAGATCTTTATGCTAGTTTAGTTTGATCTTTAGTCTTCTCCAGATGTTAACTGATGGACTGGAGTGCTGTAGTTTATTGTGATGCGTCTCATTCTGACGGCACCCATTCACTGCAGAGATGAAGATCCTGATCTTGGATGGCCCGTGGGTGTTATAATAGTTCATTTTTTGATTAATACAGTCATTACGGTTCATTTTTAAGTGGACTATTCCTTTAAGTGAAGAGCATGTCTTTCTCTCAGCTGTTGTGATGAACATTCCACACACCGGTTTATTTTTTTCCTGAGGGGTGACTGAACGTGCAGAAAGCCACGATTCAGCTCAACACACACACACACACACACACACACGGCAGACAGTGGCACGTACAATCTTTATTTGTATTCAGAGTGAAATAATTGCAGCGTAGTCTGTCAGCAATGAAATAGTTCCACTAAAGTCATGTAGAAAATAAAACTTCATATGAAATAAATATTCCTATTCAATCCTTCAATAAATATCACCTGTGTACAGCAGCCGTATTACTCCTACCACGCAGCACAGTTAAAGTCAGACGCAGACAAAATCATTTAATCAGTAGGATCCCTGCATAGATAAATCTCAAACATACAAATATAAATCATTAAAAAGACATGATCTGGATCTAAACAAACTCAAATAAATATATGCAGATATTGTGGTGGGATTTCCAGTCGGTTTTCTAATGCAGAACCAGATTGTTGATTAGCCAGGGCTGAATTTAGAGAACCAAACCGTGAACTTTAATCCAGGCCAGAACATTCAGACAGCGAGGAAACGTCCTTCATCCACAGGAGTCCAAAACACCGGCTCCGATTTCACACACACACACACACGATCCTTAGTAGGCATGTACACACACACATTTGCTCACGTACATGGTCTTTAGCATGCATGTATACACACACACACAGAGTTTCAGTCCTCAGTAAGTCTTTCTAGTCAAGTTCAGGAGTTCAGCCCTGTTCTTCAAACAAATGTATTTACAATCCGTATGGCGTTCTTCCATATTCCAGAATGGAGAGATTGTTTTTTGGAACCTGTGCAGAAAATACATATTAATGCATGATTAATATTAATTTAAAGAATAATTAATAACATAGTGTTTAAATAATAATTTTTGATGAAGTGTGTATCTTCTCCAGCAGCGGTGTTCCCTTCATTCCCTCCACAGAACCAAACCAACCCAACCAGTACTCCTGTCTATATGCCTACACGTGTGTGTATTATATAAACAAATACATAACATACAGAAAATATACAATTTTTAACATATATTTTTAGAGACATAGATTAATGAGGAACAAAAACAAACAATTGAATGAGACCACAACAAAAAGTGAAGGGGGTCTGAATGCACTGTGTGTATATATATATAAAAAGATGTGTGTATGTGTATATCTGAATACACACACACACACACCCCTACCCTTCATCAAAGTTGTCCTAAAACCAAAATAATACCCATTCTTGTCATAGGACAACTTTGATAAACCTTTATGATCCACTTCGAACGTTGACTACTGATATATATATATAATTTTTTTCCTTCTCCCCCAAAAACACATTTTCATGTAAGCTTATTACTAAACCTAAATAAATATTTATTGTTTTTACAGTTATTGATATTTATTCGATATGTTCATTGTTAGAAGTTAAATATCGTGATGAAGAATATAAACAGGATTTTTTTTACTTGTTCCTACTTTTTCTCCACTACTGCAAAGAGAAGAAGGGTTTTCACACACACAGTTTGACACTGGCTGAGAAATAAACACAGCGTTGATGATGTTGCTCAAATAAACAAATTAATGACCTAAAAGCTGTTTTTTCCCTACAGGACATCAAACACTCATCTGAGACGCCACACTCTATCTTCATCTTAGTATTCTAGGGTTGATTCCCAGGGAAGGCATGAGCTGAAAGCGAAGTGGCTCTGGATTAAAGCATCTTCCAGACGAGCGTGTGCGAGCGACCTCAGAGGTCAGATGAAGGCGGTGCTCACCAGGTAGTGCAGTGATGCTTCATCTATCCATGTAAAGACGCCTGAACCTCAGACAGCCGAGAGCAGCTCGGGGTTCCCATCCTCTGAGCACGCTGGTACAGATTGCTGTCTCCGAAATACCGCGCGCGATACAGCAGACCCTCCTCTGAGAGAAACACACACACACATACGTGAGCCATGCTGCCAAAATAAGGTTTTCACAAAAATGCATTCATTAAGCCTTCACCTAGTGATCCCACAGCTCTAAATTATAATTAAACATCTAAAATGATTTTTATTTGTATGTTTTTTTCTGAGAAGACTACTCTGCTGCCTCTCATCTGAAGTGATACATACACATGTTTACAGGAGGATAAATATATTGCAGTATATTTGTTGTAAGTATAATCTGTTATATCTTAAGTGAAGGTTTGGGGGAAAACATTATTAGATCCGTGCATTACACTTTATCTTCAAATGTTAATCAAATGATTAAAGAATAAATGGAATTGCTTTTTGTAATTTTAATAACCAGTTTATTTTTCATAAACACTTTTTTACATTTTACTATTTGTTTTTACTTTGTTTTGATGTAAAATGAAAAAAATAGGTAATGCACTTGTTTTTTCTTATATTTGTTTACTTTTTGCATCTTTTATCATTTATAACAACAAAGAAATAAAAATAGCTGTACTGAGATTATGATTATGTTGCTGGTGATTCTGCCTCAGAACCTTGAATCCGTTTGAAATGTGCTGACTGCTTTGACTCTTAACAGGTCATTTTTTATTAAATCTCAACATTTTCGAAGGACTTTTAACAAGGAATGTAAAAAACATAATATATATTTTTGAATATTTGCTCATTTTTGCCAGCGCCCGTCACTTAAAGGCATAATTCAGCAAACCATAGCAGAGTTAAACACAGTAAATCATTAGCTGACTCAGATCTAGTTTGTTCAGGCTGGGAATAAACACAAGCGCATCATCAGTGAAATGGGTGTGAATATCTCCAGAAGTCGAGCTGATTCACTGAACGCGAGGCGAATGACGTGAAAGGAAGTGAGAATGTGGAGCCAGTTCTGACCGGCTCTCAGAGAACGAATCAGCTTGAGTAAAGAATCAGACGTGAGTCATGAAGATCGAGTCTGGAATCATCCGGCTAAACTCGCTCAGTTATGATTACATAATCACTAACAGCTCTTAAAGCAGCAGTCCACCCAAAAAAACTGTTCTGTCATCCTTAACTCACCCTCACACTCCAAACCTGTGTGATTCACTGACGATTTACTCAAGTAGTCTCTTACTTAGTTTTTTCTTTAAAAATAAATACTTTTGTCCATGTTGCTCAAAAGTGATTTATAATGTTACAAAATATTTCTATATCAAATCAATTGTTTTTTTAGGCAGCTTTTCTGTTTCTATTCATCTGTGAATCCTGAAAAATGATATTTATCACAGAAATGTGTGTTGAGCAGTATATTATTCTGATTTCTGAAGATCATGAAGACTGGAGTAATGATGCTGAACATCACAGAAATACATCACACACAGACACAAAAATAAAAAGAGGTTATTGCAACATTTTATCTGACAAATCTGACCTTTTCCCCTCAGTCTGAACTGCAAGATAACAAAGTCACAATAACTTTTTTTATTTTTTATTCAGTGGTGGAAACAGCCTTCCATAAGAAACAGAAAATGCTAATAATATTTCAGATTTTTGTCCTCTTTTTGATGAAATAAATGCAGCTTGGGTGAGCAGAAGACACTCTTTAAAAGCATTTGTAAAAATCTTACTATCCACAGATATTTGCATGTGAGTGTAAACTGCTTTCATGAGCTATGTGAAGAAACTTGCATGAACGTGGTGGATATATGAGACCTCCAGACCTTGACAGAGTGTGTGTGTGTGTGTGTGTGTGTGTGTGTGTGTCGTACTCTGTTGTTTCTCTTTCCAGCAGTTGTTCCTGAGGTTGGAGATGTAGTCATCCTCTACGCTGCTCTCTACTCGTTTCAGACTCGGCCCGCTGTACTCCTGAGGGAAGCGCTCGTTCACGTAATACGTCACGCCCAGATTCTCCGTCACGCGCTTGTGTGTGTGACCTGCTGACCTTTTAGACATACACGTGAAAAGAGATATTTTCAGAAGGACATGATAAGAAAAAAACACACAGAGAGAAAACAAGTACACCCTGAACTTGAATACAGCGTTCAATATACACTTCATATATTAGTTTCTCTTAATATTTTGGATTCATTTTATTTTCAGTTTTTGGGATTTTGTTATATAATCTTATGTTGTATTATTAGCATTTTAAATATACCTATTTATTTTAATTTTTAGCTATTTAGGTACAAAAGTACAACTAGCTCAATTTATTTTTTACATTTTATATTACATAGAACACATATATATTGATGTATAATGTGTGTGTGTGTGTATATATATATATATATAAATACACACACCCAAACACACACACACATATATATATATACATACAGTTTAGTTAACTATAAGTTTGAGTGTTTTACAAAGAGAGCACCGAGGGTCAGAGGTCACAGATTTCATGCACATGAAGTGTGAAGATGCAGCTGAGCGACTGTCCACTCAAGACTTCTAGATGATTCTTCTGAAGATCAGTCAGGGTCAAAGGTTGAGTTCACACCGAGTTTACAACCCTCCGATCTCTCTTGACCAATCAGACGAGATCTCACGTGACTGACAGAATGCATCTGCCGTACAGCTACAGCGTTTCATTCAAATAAGAACGCTACATAAACTCAAAGTTCAAATTTTATATTTCCCATTTAAAGCTATTCAATGTCCATTAACTTGAAAAATCACTAATTTTGATAAATATATGCATTATAGAATAATAATATTAATGTAGAATAAAATACAGCCAGATTCTATATTTTTATTATATTTAAAAAACAAATTAATATATAATTTAAAAAGGACCGTTTACACACACACACACACACACACACACACACACACACACGGCTGTATATATACACACAAATACTTTTTTTAAATTAAGTAGTAAATTAAATGGATTGATTTTTAAATAGGGTCCAGAGCTCGACTGGTCCGAACCGGTTCGTCACGACGTATTGACCGGAGCGGCTCACGGTGACCCGGCATGGACCGATGTCTCAGCAGCATCAGCGATCTATACAGCAGATTAATAAAAATACTGATGCGTGCTTCTTTTATGAAACTAATAATGATACAAACCTTTAAATTTTGTAGCAGAGCACTTGTTCTTGGTTATAATGTGTTCACAAATATAATATAGAAAAGTTCTGACATTAAATGAAGCAGCCGTTCAGATTTCTAGGTCACTCGTCATGAAACGTAAGTGGCATTGATCATGTGACAAAAGGTCAGGTTTCCTTCAAGCAACAGATGTTCTTTGGAACAAACCAAAATCAAGGGTCGTGTGTCACTCATTTGTGGCCAAATATTAGTCCACAGCTTTAAAACTATTTATATATAGATATATATTTACACACATGTACATTTTATTAGTTTTTTTCAAATACTTCGTAAAATGTATAAATTACATATGCATATATATATATATACACACACAAGCAAAATGATGCCTTGTTCCGCTGTAGATAATGAAGTTTCAATACTCCATGTACCTGCCGTAGAACTTTCTGTAATCTATTGATTCTGATAACGAGAGCGTTTGTGTGTTCAAGATATCTGAATGTACAAATCTGACTACTGGAAGAGCAACTGTGCTGTTTAAAGTGTGAAAGTAGATAAAAAAAGAGTGACAGAGAGAGAGATACTGATAAAGAGAGAGAGATAGAAGAAGAGCGAGACTCACGGTCTGAAGCTGAGGCTGTAGGGAGGGTTGGTCACCATCATCTGACTGAGAGCTGACACGATAACGAGGATGAGGATGGGCATCAGCTGCATGAGAAGAGCAAGACCGCCCTGAACACACACACACACACACATTAATCATCACAACTCTCAGGAAATCTCCAGCACACTCTGATCTACTCCTAAACATCTCATTGCTGCCCTCTACTGATTCATCCAGAGAATACAGCTACAGCAAATAACACTGACGCAACCACCACAGCAAATTTAGTAAATCAAAATTAGTTTCATTTATAGAATTGTATAAACGCTACACCTTATTTAGCTTTATTAATAAAATAGTTTTATTTTGTATATAATTTTAAATATATTTACCTATAGTAATTTATATATTTGTCATATATATATCATTTTTAGAAATTATTTTAGAAAATAAATAATAATTTATATATTTATTTTTGCATTTTATATATACATAATTATTATTATATATTTGTAGTGTGCAATTTTTTTTCTTATATATATATATATAGTTGCATGTTGTATTAATAATTATAATGATAATATTATAATTTCTGTACTTAAAAGTATTTCTTAATTCTTATGCAATTTGAAAATATAACTAAATAAACTGAGTGACCTGCAACAAACATGAGAAAAATCATTCCCCCTTACAATGACATACATCTTTACCTAAAACAGATGTTTTTATATTTACTGCAAAACACATGAACAGAGCCGGAGGGTCTGAAGATTTTCCTCACCCCTCTTTGTTCTCCTCTCTCAGCTTGATTCTGATTAAAGCGCATCCGTCCATTACTGTACATGTGAACATTACCTGAAAAAAACACAGTCATGTCTTTATTCAGAGCCTCAGGGACTGTGGGATTGTGTGTGTGACATCTGTGCAGCACGAGCTCTGAAACACACTGACAGATACCGGCTTCTACCAGTCAATAACACTCAGTTAGTTTAGTTAGCAGTTACACAATAACCTTTGAGTTGTTCTTTAAAACCTTTGGAAAACTTCGAGGTCATATTTTAAAGTATAAAGTAGTGCTGTCAAGTGATTAATCACATCAAACACAGGTTTTTGTTTACATAATGTGTGTGTACAGTTTATATATATACACACACACACACACAGTAATTGAAAAAATATTTACACGTGGATATACCTTTATATATTCATATCATTTATATATTCAAATAAATATATTTATATATAAACAACATTTTTATACATGCGTGTGTGTGTATTTTTATACACATAATAAATATACACAGTTTACACACATATTACGTAAACAAAAACTTAATTTGGATGCGATTAATCTTGACTAATTGACTAAAAGGTAACTTTTCAGACTCTGCAATTCTATATTTTGCAATTCTCAAAAAAAAAAAGTATTATGAAATATAAGCAGAATCGCAAGAACAAAAAAAAATTACAATTATCTTTTTTGTTACTTATTCCTTGGTGGAAACAAGCTCCCACAGTAATCTTTAAATGAAACTTAACTTATATATTGATTTTAGGGTGAACTTTTGAATGTGAAATACTCTGCACCCTGTCTGCTTCAGCTTTGATTACCCAGGATCCCTGTCAGCCTCACAAACACACGCTTCAGACTCACTAGAAGGAAAGCCTCCTCCGAAGAACATGTTGAAGAGATCCTCAGGTGAAATATCAGCCTCGAAGTGTGTGTCGTTGTTCTGGCTGGACCGGCCCGAGCTGCTGCGCTCCTCTCCGAACTGATCGTACTGCCGCCTCTTCTCCACATTCGACAGAACTGCGTACGCATTTCCTATAGCTGCAGCCCAAACACAGGACACGCTCCAATAAATCACTGACTTCATGAACACATGCTGATATTACTGCAACCAAAGCAAGCGTCTTTACCTTTAAAAGCCTCCGTGGCTCCTGGAGCGTGGTTCTTATCAGGGTGGAACTTTAATGCCAGTTTTCTGTAGGCTTTCTTAAGATCCTCTTCAGAAGCATCTTTCTGCACGCCAAGAATCTCGTAGTAGTTCTTGCACTGCTTTATTCTGCCAATTAAACACAAAATAAAACTCTTAAACGACTGCATTCAGATAAAAATGCTTTTCATAAATTGACATGAAGCAGACATAAAATGAAGTTATGAAATAAAGAACCTGAAATACTAAAATAACTGAGTGAAAAAGAAATAAAAATAAAAATATTTAAAAAGCAAGAATTAAAAAAGACAAACCATAAAAAATTAAGTAAAATGTAAATAATATAATAGCACGGAAATCTGTGCTGTCAAACAATTATGTTTTGTTTACATATTTATTATGTATATATTAATCCACACATGCATGTATTTTTTAAGAAAAATTATACATTTCTATATTAAATATTTATGTGATAATTTGGAGGAACATAAATCTTTGAATGTAAATATTTTTAAAATATACATTGCATATGCGCGTTTATATGTATATACACACACACACACACACACACACACACACACTTTTTGTGAATTTTATTAAATAAGTTTACGATGAAGTACTAAATTACTAAAAACTAAACTAAAACTAGGGAAAAAAAGGCTTAAAAATCATCAAAAGATGACAATAGAACATTACAAAATTAATAAACTAAAATTAAATCTAAAAATAAAACCTAATGAATTCTATGGGAGTATATGAATAAATAAATTAAATTACATATTTAAGCTGGCGTACTAGAAAAAGATAAATAAATTTTAAAAAAAAATCACAAGTACAATACATACTAAATTATAAAATATACTTATATTTTCAAAAGCCAATTCAAAACATTTGTAAATACATTATATAAACAACAAATAAATAAAAATAAAAAACACACTCATTTATTGATGTGCATTTATGTCATTGTTTTAATGATCCTGCTTTTGGTTCAAGACACTTTAATTAGCTTTATTAGCTGTGGGAACTACAAATGTAGGTTCTGATTCCTCTCAAAACTGTCTGGCAGAGGTCTAGATGTTTGTGAGACGCTGTTAATGTAAAAACACTCCGCACCTTCTGACGGCCTCGGCCTGCTCAGGTGTGTAGGGTTTGGAGTCGGCAGGTGCCGCCCCGTTACTGCTGACCCCTGACTTTCTCTGACGAGCTTCTGTGGCCTCGGAGGCTCCAGCAGTGCTGTTCTGAGACGAATCCTCGCCGTTCTGCTCCAGAGAATCCAGCAGCTCTGATAAACAACACAACTAACATCAGAGACAGATCCCTCACTTCAGGAAGCATGCAGCCTTTTTAGGGTGTCGTAGAAATAATCAGCCTACTGAAGGAGCAGTTTACCCAAATAATTACATTAGCTTAATGTTTTCTCACCCTCAGGCCAACTGAAATAAGAATGAGTTTGTTTCTTCAACAGATTTGGAGGAATGGGTGCTCTGCAGTGAATGGGTGCCGTCAGAATGATGGAGAAGTCAAAAGCTGAAAGCATTAAGACATCTTTTTAACTGATGGACTGGATTGCTGTAGATTATGAAGATGACTCGTTGTGACGGCACCCATTCCTTGCAGAGCTTCAGTTGCAGAGACACTAACGCTTAATTTCTCCAAACCTGACGAAGAAACTAACTTATCCTAATCTCAGATGGCCTTAGGTTAGCACATTTTCGGCATATTAGCATTTTGGGCCTTTCATAGGATTTTAAGATGCATGTGTCTCTACTATTCCACATCCATATAATAAGATGCTGACCTAAAAAACATTTAGTGACGTCATAGTTTCAGCACGTGAACGTCATGCCCTAATATGCTGTCTAATGAGGCAGCTCAATGGGATTTGAGACACGGCCAGATTACCATGACATCTCAATCTGAGCTGTATATGAAATAGTTACATCAGCAGCAACTCTATAACAAACAAACACACACACACACACTGCAGCAAACAGTTACAAACAATCAAATCTCTGTGTTTATAACAGAACAGCAGGTTTAAGCACAGATTGCCGTTAGCATAACGTTACCGCGCACGCATCCAACACATAACAGCTTGTTTTCTCCTGCACATATATTACACAATTCACTGAGCAGCTCCTGCGCGTGGAGAGCTGTAGGAGGCTAACCGAGGCGCTCAGGCCTGGATTAGCCGCGTTGAGTGCGCTCACCCTGAGCTCGGCTCGTCGGGAAGAGCCGCTGCGCTTTCTCCAGGAACCTGCGCGCTTTCTCCGGCTGCCCAGTCTCCAGCGCCCCAATCGCGATCTCGATGCATCGCTCCGCTTCGTCCCTGTTCACCTCCATCTCTGAGCTACTTAGAAACGCCAGGAGATTCAATAAACACACGGAGAGCGCACCATTGAGATACGAACGCTGTCGGCTAATAATCATAAAAACCGTTTCCTGTCAGGCGCCGCGTCGGGTGTTTCCTGTAGGAGGCGCTCGTTGGCCCAAAAAACGTAGCTTTCTATTTAAATCTTACGAGGTGTGTTGTTTTGTTGCTGATATCCGTGTGGTAAACAGTATAAATTATTTTAATTCACTATTAAAAATAAGCCATAATTGACATAAACGTTTAAAAATAATCATCCAATCGCTGTGATGATTGAGTTGATCAGCACGGCTCTCATTGGTTCATCCCAATCAACGCTGAGAAATGTAACAGGTGCCACGTGACTCTGCTGTCTGCGCGTTATCCAGCAGGAGTCTGGATTATTTTTACACTGAAATAATGACAGAACAGCATAAACACAAACTGAATTTACTGCCATATAAATATATTGAATAAATGTTAGGTATAGTATGCCAATCCGAATTCAGCACTTGACAAACCATAATAGCAATAAAATATGTAAATCACTTTATTTGTTTAGATTTTTTATAGAGTGCTATTTATTTTACTTTTCTTTCTTTCTTCAATATTGTCTATTTATATTTGTATTTTTGATGTACCTGCCCAATCAGAGACACTAACCCTTCCCATCTTATACTTCCGATCCAGTACCAATATCCATTCCACCATGTTTTTCTATTTCTATGGATAACAGTCTCACCAGGCGAGTAATGATGACGTGTCTAAAATCAACACTAAATATACCGAATAACGCTGCCTTTTAAATGAGATGAATACTGGAAAAATAGCATGTATTTGCGAATTTAGATGATAGAACTGTATATAATATGATTTCCTCCTCTAATTATATAAAACTAGATTAATTTATTAAATACGAATCAATATGCATTGGGCACATCTAATAATAATAATAACGTCTCATGACGCATGATGCTGATCATATGTTTGATGGTACATTAAAAAAATGGAAATGTCTGATCCAAAATGACAAGCATCAGGCTCATTAATATCTTTGAAGAATCTCCCAGTAGATGGCGCTAGAGATTTAACTGCTGCCAGTGCCATAGACTGGATGCAAAGAGGCCTCTAAATAACACTTTGCGTTTAAATGTTGGTGAAACGGATCATAAAATACTTTTAACACTTTAAGTCTAAAGCTCTAGGAAATATCTGAGGGTTTAATAGCCTACATGCATGCCTTTTGATTTATTAATATATATATATATATTAATAAAATATATAATTATAACTGCTTTCTCTTTTATTTTACCAACACTCTGGAACACTTTGTTATTATATTTACATATACATATTACAATAAGATATCATTTGGTAACATTATTTATTGTATTAACTAACATGAACGAACAATAAACAATGCATTTATTACACTTTTTTATTAATCTTTGTTAGTAAAAATACAGTCGTTAGTTCATGTTAGCTCACAGTGTACAGTGTTAACAAACACAACACGTGATTTTAATAATGCATTAATTAACATAAAATTTATAAAATGCTGTAGAAATATTGTCTAAGTTCATATTAACTAATGAACCTTATTGTAAAGTGTTACAAAAAATGTTTAACTGGTTATAATTGAGTTATTTCTGCATAAAGGCTGCATGTATTTGATCAAAAATACTTAAAAATTGTGAAAAATTATTCTAATGTAAATTATCTGTGTTCTGTGTGAATCTGTGTTAAAGTGTAATTTATTTCTGTGATGTTCAGCATCATTACTCCAGTCTTCAGTGTCACATGATCTTCAGAAATCATCATCATATACTGAATTACTGCTCAACAAACATTTCTGATTATTATTAATGATGAAAACATTCGTGCTGCTCAATATTTTTGTGTAAACTGTGATCAATTTTGTTTTTCAGGATTCACAGATGAATAGAACATTGAAAGAACAGCGTTTACTAGTTTTGTAACATTGCAAATGCCTTTACTTTCACTTTTGATCAATTTAATGTACCTTTTAATGTATTAAAAAAATATATATTCATTTCCCATTTCAATTTCATTTACCCCAAACCTTTGAAAGGTACTTTGTCACAATTAAAAAAACATGCACATTTAGTCTTTAATAAGCAGTGTGGGTGAGTGTTTCCGGTGTGTGTGATGGCAAATCGAGAGCAAAGGTTTGAATGGTATCACTCAACATCATGCCGAGTCAATATCATTATCATTATTATCTGGAGGGATCTTGTGCAGTCACCCGTATCTTCTTCATATCAGTTTATCAGACTGTGACACACGTGTGGAAACTCCCACATGATCAAAGATTTTGATTGAAAAGACAAATTATGATTTCAAAAAGAAAATAAAATGTCTCTTAAAGTATAAAAATAATTATAATACAGTTTAATAATCATAGCTGAGAACACCGTTCTCCAGACAGCTGAGGAATTCCTCACAAACATGAGAAAATCAGAGACTGTAGAGACTCCTGCCGCACTCACAGAGAACTAAGGATAATAAAATATTGTAGAGTTACTTTACAGAGAGTCATTTCAGCATTTTAAAGATTCTTTCATAGGTATTTAAGATGTTTAACTAGTAGGTACATTTAAATTAAGGTGAAAAAAATAGGTAGACACTTAATTTAAGGGGACACTGTCATTATAACTGAAACAAAATGATGAATATATATATATATATATATATATATATATATAATCACACACACACACACACACAAAATAAAAGTTTTTGTTTACATTATAAATGTGTGTATGTATATTATTATGTAGTGTATATAAATATACACACTTGCAAGTATATAAGTATTAAAAATGTGTTACATTTATATTTTAAATATATTTATAGGCTATTTGATTTAATTTATATGAATATAAATATACACATTTAAACATTTTCAAAAACATGCTGCATGTGTGTGTTTCTGTATATACATAACAAATATACACAGTAGACACAAGTATATTATGTAAACAAAAATATTTATTTTAAATGCGATTAATCATTATAATTATATATAAATTATGTAATTTATAATTTGTAAAAATAACAGAAAAAATAGTGAATAATTTTGAACCATTCATTTAGTCATATATTTACATAATAATTTCAGTTATTCTTTTTTTATTAATATAAAATATATTATTACAAATTATATAGAAATAAAAAGTACTGTATGTATTCATCTGATCAATTAATCTATTTTATTTTTTATAGTGAAAATTATTGACTTAATAAAGTATTTTTTGCTTAAATAAATCTCTTTTTTATTATTTGTTTGATAACATTCATGATGGCCTAGAAAATTTGCCATGCTCTCATTTTATGGAAAGGCCACTATATAAGTCCCTTAATTATCTGGAATCTCTGGGGTAACTGTAGTTCAGCTGATAGCTCACTATAATTGGTTCACTTCTTGTCCTGTTATCAGTTTATCAATATTTGGCATAATTAAGGTGGAATATAAAGTCATAATCCACGGACAAATCAGATTTAAAAATAATGTTGCGAGGAATGATGAAATAGCGCTTTTGGCAAAGCCGGGGGTTCGCGGTGATTGGCTGCGGCTGAGAAACTCCTCGCCGGTGGGGTGAGCGAGTTGCCCGTATAAATGCACCGGCTCCGGTTAGGTTTGGTTGTGCTGGGATGCTGGTGTGAATAACGAGACCGCAAACAGCAGATAAACCTCAGCCAATCGTAGCGTTCATTTTGGGTGGCATCAAACTCTCTGACCAATCAGCGTGCGGTATTTTTGCATCACCGGCAGCTGTTTGCGTTGAGCTGCACGCGTTTGCTTCATCACCGCTTTACCGAAGAGCTTCAGCTGCGTCATATCGGTGAGTGTTTTTGTGCTAACGTTATTCTGCTTCTGATGCATCTGCTGCTGTTTTGTGTGTTATAATAACCAATCCGTGTGTGTGTTGGCAGCGGCCATCATGCCTGACAGGGAAATCAAATCTGCAATCTGGCATCCAGAACCGGAGCGAGTGGAGGACGAATTTGATCACACGTACAAAGAGAAAGAAGGGCCAAAGCCTCCCATCGTCATAGTCTGGAGAAACGTCATGCTCATGAGTTTACTGCACATCGGAGCTGGGTACGGACTCTTCCTGTTTCCATCTGCCCGTCCTCTAACATGGATCTGGTGTAAGTATCATGCATGTTTTTTGAAGAAGTGAACCCTCTAAATATCATGAAAACGAATCATCGTCATCATTTGCTAACGTGGAACGCAAAAGGAGATATTTAGCAGAATGTTCCCATTACACTTTTCCAAAAAATAGAGCTGAATGCGCACCAAGCTCCATATACAGACTGGTTTTATTGTGATATTAAAAATCTAAATCTCATTTTAAATGCACACAATTAGTTCTAATGACATTGAAAACTCATTATATTTGAAAGTGCATCTATTGTAGTTGATGAATGGTTCATATTTTGGTTTGGGGAGTCCCTACCAACAGGTTGCTATGAATTCAAGGGTAAAAAAACACTTATGCATAAGTGACTTCCAAACAATTTGTTCAACGATTAATGTTTCCAAACTTCTCTTGTGATTGGTCTATTTTATTTAAAGTGCCGCTATTATGTCATTTTAAAGGTGGCTAATATTGTTTTATAAGTCTCTTAAAACAGGTTTACATGTATTCAAGGTCAAAAAACACTTTAGTTTTCTCCAAAAATAGATTTAATTTTAGCCGTTTTCTAAATGATTCGTAAACGACTCGTGTGAAGCAGTTTGAAGAATCGGTCTGTCTAAACCCCGCCTTCCCGTGAGCCCTCACTGCTGTGATTGGTCAGATGGCGCATGTTTTAACACGTGGGTGGACATAATGCAAATATAATTCTGTAATATATAACAGAAAAAGATTTGAAATGCTGACGACACGTTTAGGCGAATGTGAGCTGACTTTTTTTTTTAATGATAGACAAAAACTTGATTTATCATGCACTGTCTGTGTTTATGTTCACATGCAGCTACATGACACGCTGCATGAAAGATCATGTCAAATCAAGGTGTATTGAACTGTGAGTGACTTCTTATGACAGCTTATGTTTGTTTTTGCAGTTTTTGCGTGTTTCTTGCTCAGTGGCCTGGGCATCACCGCAGGTGTTCACAGGCTCTGGAGTCACCGGTCATATAAAGCATCTTTACCTCTCCGGATCTTTCTGGCCTTAGCAAACTCCATGGCCTTCCAGGTAACAGACTCATCTTGATTCAGACCTTGCCATCTGCAAGACAGTTTGATTTAACGGTCATGACTCTAGTTGAGAGACTCGCAGTGAAAGTTATCAGAAATATTTTTCACATGTTAGGGTAAAGGAACACAGAAATCACACAAACGCAGGTCTGGAAAAGATTAAAAGATGATGCAAATTAATTCTACACATTTCCCGGATTCACAGAAGCTCTGTATTTTTTAAAACCATGAGAGCCATTGTCTTTTGTTTTCAAATCTGCTTTAAGCATCAATGCAATTCTATTATAATTGATTACTTTTTCAGGTTTGTCTTTTTAATATTGCATAACTTCTTATTTATATTGTAGCTACCCGAGTAACTCAAACTAAAAAATTTAATTAAAATAAAATTTTAAAAATTCGATTTTTTTTTTACATTTCAGTTAATGTTTATAGTTTTTATCATGCAATGTATTTATGGTTTTCGTTAACTATAACAACCCTGGTTTAGACATTTGACTGCTAGTGGACCTATAAAAGTTATATAAAGTTAATTATTAGTGCATTTGACTTACTTTCACTGCCTCACCAAAAAAACCGAACACCTTAGTTTGGAAGACTTTTATAGAAGCTTGTTTTGGCCACTGAATTAAAAAAAGAAAAGGTTATAGCATCTTACAATCCTGACTTTCCTCACAATTGCAAGTTTGCACCTTTTTTTTTCTTTCAGTTGTGAGTTATAAAGCCTGAATTGTGTATTGGACTCTGAGGAAGGAAGTCAGAAAAGTCACAATTACCTTTTTATTTAGTGTCTGAATATAGGCTTCCATGTATTTCTGTTTTCAAGATGTAATGTGCAATCATTAGTCATGTAGAAATGACACTCTTCTTTATCTGCTGTAGAATGACATCTACGAATGGGCGCGTGATCATCGCGTTCACCACAAGTACTCCGAGACAGACGCCGACCCCCACAACGCCGTCCGAGGGTTTTTCTTCGCTCACGTCGGCTGGCTGCTGGTTCGCAAACATCCCGACGTCATCGAGAAGGGACGCAAGCTGGACCTCAACGACCTGAAAGCCGATCAAGTGGTCATGTTTCAGAGGAGGCAAGTCTGAAATCACTTCATGTTAGAGCTGGCTATCGCTTAAATTTGATCAATTGAAATGTCGGTTCTGCTTCCTATATAGTGAGATAAACTTTAGACCAGCTTAAGCCTTGTCTGTGAAACCAGGATCAAATTTATTTTGTGCAAAATGTACATTTTTTATCATTATATAAACCGGTTACTCTTTTAAAATTATTACTTATTTTAAAATGTGCTCTTTGAGTATACAAAGTTTCCAAAAATAGTTTTTACTTTTAATAGTTGGATTTTTCTTTCTCTGCATTATTGTTGCTTTATTATCACTTATAGTTCAGACTAACGCCTTTCCATATGTCAGATGTTTTGCCCTGCTCTGAAAACATAACTGACGGTGTGTTCATCAGTTTTATATAAAGGTATCTGAAAATACAAGGGCATTAAACCCCAGATCAGCTGCTTCAGGACAAACAAACACAGGACACATGACTGTCAGTGACAAAGTCTGTCAGAGCACAGGTTTCGTTGCATCTAATACCAATGCATTCCAAAGGGTATATTAAAAACATATCTAAAGTAAAACGCGACGGATGAAAGCACACACTGTCAGGCAACGTGCACGTGTCTGTGATGCAACTATTTGAAATCTGGAATCTGAGGGGGGCAAAAACATCTGACATAAAATTTTAAAGTTGTCCAAATAAAGTTCTTAGCTATGCATATTACTAAATTTTGTTTTTTATATATATATATTTACGGTAGAATATTTAGAAAATATCTTCATGGAACATGATGTTTACCTAATCTCCTAATGATTTTTGTCATAAAAGAGAAATGTTTAACTTTGACCCATACAGTGTGTTGTTGGCTATTGCGCTGCTGATGACTGCTGCTCCAGAGACAGATATATGTCAGAATGGCTGTTTGTTCAGAATCAACTGTTTTAACGGAGTTTGACTGAACTGTTTCAGGCACTACAAGCTGTCTGTGGTGTTGATGTGCTTCTGCGTGCCGGCGATCATACCATGGTACATGTGGGGTGAGTCTCTGTGGGTGGCGTACTTCGTCCCAGTCCTCCTCAGATACGCTCTGGTGCTCAACGCCACCTGGCTGATCAACAGCGCCGCACACATGTGGGGAAACCGGCCGTACGACGGCAACATCAACCCCCGCGAGAACAGATTCGTCACTTTGAGCGCTATAGGTAGGTCTGATGCACACCCCACGAGACCGGAGAGCTGCTCTGAGCCGGTTTACAGTCTGTAATAATGCAACAACGTAACTAGTGGTGATTCTTTCAAGAATTGGGCTTTAGAAGAAGTTTAACATTAACTACCAATAGACTGCAGACAGTTGAGCTCGCAAAAACCTCAAAGTGCTAAAGCTTAAATAATATATTAATTAATAACTGATTAATAGAAATGCAAGATGAAAACAATGTTAAATCTGATTTTATATATATATAAACTATTTATAATATATAATATTTTGTATAAAAATATTTGTTATATATTTTAAGAAATGCTTAATTTTATATGTATATTTGTGATGTATAAAATAATTATATACTGATATACAATCATTATAAAAATGTACAAAATAAATCTTATGTTTAATTTTTGTTAAAAAATTATAATATCTAAAAATATAATTATATTTAACCTCACACACACACACACACACACACACACACATCTAGTAGAAATATAAATGTATATATAATTATATACTATAATAATAATATTTGTGCCAAATATTAAAAATTATATTTCTATTACATATAAAATAGATGTGTATATATGTAAGACATGTATTAAAAAAAAAGAATTAAAAATGATAATAGAATGTCTTTTATTTAGCATAATAGAAAAACACCCTCTAGGCTTCTTTTAGATTGTGTATTGATGATTAATTTCCAGTGTGACTAATGGCCTCCTGGTTTAATTTCTCAGGTGAGGGCTTCCATAACTACCACCACACGTTCCCCTTCGACTACGCCACCAGCGAGTTCGGCTGCAAGCTCAATGTGACCACCTGTTTCATTGACCTCATGTGCTTCCTGGGACTGGCCAAAGAACCCAAGCGCGTGTCCAAAGAGACAGTGCTGGCTCGAGCTCGCCGCACCGGAGACGGCAGCCACCGGACCGGCTAACAACTCTCGTAACGAACTGCCAAACTGGAAAAAGAAAGGACGATCAGTCCCTCCAGCGACAACGAGTGTCGGATGACAAATGTTTTTTTTGCTTGTTTTTTTTCCCCAGTCTAGCCTGCGACGCTTTAATATGGGATTCCGGCCTGTTTGTGTAGCGCTTATTCAGATTTTCCTTCCGGCTTCCTCTTCTCGACAGCAGCTGTAGATATTTTTGAGTCCGGTCTAAGCTCTTGTCGCTGACGTGCTAGTTTGCTCAATGCAGGAGCTAAACGCGGTGCCCAACAACCCCGTTACCCTTTTTATGTGCGTCCCTTACCAAATCTAACTGTGCATTTTGGTAGAAAGATGCACATCTATTTAATATTCTACAGCTGCACCTTACTGTATCTGGACTAGACCAGATGCATAGTATTTCATAATTTTTAATATTGCCATACATGCACAAATTGTCAATTTGGAAAAACGCTTGATTAATTGGAATCTGTATTATTGATTCACAATTATTTTTTTTGACCACAGCACAAATACGACAGACGGCCGTGAAACAGTTCAAGCCTTTTTGCTACTGCGGACTGAGATCAACTTAACGTCTCATCTGTAAACACACTTTTTAACGTTGACTTATCATTAATGATTGTGAGTCACTGAAGAGTCCAGGAGGAATCTGTCGCTGGATTGAATGGTTGAGGTTGCGTGAGAATGTTGGACTTCGTTGATTCTTCATTATTTAGTACTGTACAATGTACAGTTTGGTTTTGTATAATTAACTGTGCAACATCATGCTTATTTTTTCCATCTGTTAATACGTTTGTTGGTGTAAGCATGCTGTATTAAATCAGAACTCTTTTCTATTGCAAAATAATACAGACAGATGTATATGTGGATTTTCAGTAATTATAATAGCTAACGAGTGTTAAAATGCCAAAAACCATTGTTGCATGTGATCTGAGCTGGTTTTTGCTCTAGTTTACCTGTATGTTGAATCAAACATAATGTATTTTCAGAGATTTTTTTTTAAGTGCTTTTTTTTTTTCATTTTTGGATTTCGAGTTTATTGTAATTAATTTATCTGGTATTGTAGTTCTTTAAAGACTTTAAACTGTATTTTGACCTCTCACAACAGGACAGATCGCCTTATTTTTACTCTTGACACATGACTCAAGATGCCAAAAAGCGGTTGTGGTATTTTTGATGCTGTTTTGAAGAGGCGTTTGGCTCTTAAAACTAACGTGACTTTCCTGTTTGCGATAACAGTCTGTAATAATCAATAGACCCTTGTTTCATATTCATTTACTGGAAATAAAGTCTGAAGCAAAAGCTTCTACACTTTCTGACACGTGTGAATTGTGCACTCAAATTTTCTCTGTTTTGTAGCATTTTCGAAATAATTTTAAATGCTCTCAAATTTCTAAAGGATCAAACTAACAATGTTATATGCTCTAGTCACTTTATTAAAAATTGGTTATACACAATTACAAGGAAAAATGCTAATAAAGAGCTGACTAAACTGGATGGAAATGAACTTGAGTTACTCATCAGTCAGTGAAGAACTAACGTTAGTTAGGTTTATATTTTGGTCCAGTACAACTGCAATTTGATTAAAATTTAACTACAAAACACAATTCGTTATATAATATGTACTGACATTGTGATAATTTTCTTTTTAATTTATGGTCATGCTTCCTTTTAATGAAAATACTGAGGACTTTGTAGAAATAAATAGTGTGAAAACTGTTTGCCTAAAACTTACAAATGTCTGAGGGAAACTATTTGGGTTATTTAAAACTTCAACTTGCAGGATGAATATCGTGGTGCTAATATAAAATTATTTAAATTTAAAATTAATAAAACTGGTGGGAACTTAATAATAAACGTTATATAATTTTTTATTTTTTTTTTGGCGCGCAATTAATTGAAGTTAGTCTGTGGCACAACGAATTTGTTTGCATCCTCTGACAAATGTCAATGACATTAAAGACTTATTAAAACATAACACTGACCAGATATAAATTGGTACATAAAAACGTACATTTTACAAACCTTTAACAAATAACGGCAATCTTCCGGTTTCGTCGACGTTGAATTCCAACGGAAAACGCTCGAGCCGGGAATGAAGAGCTGTTGCTATGGTTACCCTGGCGCTCTGAATTTGATTCTCAACGGCTGCGCTCTCTTGGGCTGTGATTTGATGCCAAAAAGATTAGATTCCTGCGTTTTGTGAATCGAGTCGATTCCAACGGCTGGAATAGGTTTCATTAAGAGAGATCAACTCCTGAGCTCTTTGCAAATCAGGGCTCTGCTCATTCTCCTCTTTTGTTCGTTAGGGATCGGATTCGGAAACCCCACAATTTCCGTTTTCGTAATTCTCGTTTTAATGTAAATGAAATCACCGATTCCTCTCTCATGGGTTCAGGCGAAGTCTTAATTCCTTCTTTTAAATTACAGTGGATCATTTCAGGTCATAATTAAACTTCATGTTTGTACTTGTCTCCCACTCTCTCTGGCAGGTTGTGTTTGCAGAATCGGTCACTGCTGAAACGGGTTCAACAGACCGATATTGTAACAAATAAGTGCAATGATAATTAAAATTATTTAAAACATTGTCAAATTTCACAGGTATTTAAAAGCATGTAAGTGCGGACAATAAACAGCAGAACGTTATGATTATGTCAAAGGCTACTGCAATAAATGCAATTAGTAAATAGGAAGTATTTCAGTGTCATTTGGCCTCGCGTCAGTTTCCAGATAATAACTGACACACAGACCTAGAAACGCAGCACCGCGTTATTCTCGGTCATTGCAGGGTTACGTCATCATGGCGCCTGGTCAAAACAGTTCACAACATCCCGGGAATTTCAACAGCAGATGAGCGTGAGCCAATCAGGAGCGCCGTATGACTCCGAAGAACCAATCAGAGAGCGCCTCTTATATGCAGTGGTGAAATCATACAGCCCCGCGGAAACGAGAAATGAATTCATTCGTTCAGACGTGTTTCATGTGGAAACTCATCCGGTGTGTGTCACACATGATAAACCCATCGGGAAAACCCGCAATATAGATATTGGTTTGTTTATCTATAAATGAATGCGCATGTTTCCCTGCTTTTATCAATGCGCCACATGCAGAAGCAAATACTGTTACTGAATTTGATGCATCGATATTTGTTAATAAAGAATTGCATTAATATTTAAATATTAAACATTGAAAAATAAAAAAATAACAATGGTATGTCACTGATTTTTACTAATAAGATGGTGTGCTGTGGCACAATTCAAGATAAAACTGCAGATTATTAATGTAATGAAATTTAAATAAAGAGGAACCCAGATAGCAAGGTGACATTGATTCAATTGTTGAAATTTCATCAGAATCATCATTTTGGTTGAGGTTGATTATTCAATGTTAAATAATGTTGAATCAATGTTGAT